>WURT03658096.1:0-16384 GCA_009936505.3 Holothuria glaberrima
TGTGTGTGTGTGTGTGTGTGCACTCACAAACATGTCCTTAGCGGATACCGAGGCAGTTGGCTCGAGCTCCGCTCTCACACATCTTTCCTAGCTCACGCGCGGCTCGAAACTGGAGGAGCTACCTGAAAATTCGGCCAATGCAATGAGAAGTCACGCGCTTCTGCACGTGCCTGCCTTGCAGCGCAGCCCGCCCTCAAGCAAGTAGCAAACCTCCCCTACTTCGCGGGCAGCTTTGCTGCTTTGCAATTCCCTTGCATTTCCTACCGGGTCCTTTCCTAGTACCCCATAAGGCATTTAATGTGTGCACTCACAAACATGTCCTTAGCAGGTACGGAGGCAGTCGGCTCGAGCTCTGCTCTCGCATGTCTTTCCTAGCTCACGCACCGCTCGAAACTGGAGTAGCTACCTGAAAATTCGGCCACTGCAATGAGAAGTCACACGCTTCTGCGCGTGCCTGCCTTGCAGCGCAGCCCGCCCTCAAGCACGTAGCAAACCTCCCCTACTTCGCAGGCAGCTTCGCTGCTTTGCAATTCCCTTGCATTCCCTACCAGGTCCTTTCCTAGTACCCCGTAAGGCATTGAATGTGCATACGTGTGTGTGATTTTGTTGGGTGATATGTAAGGTCAGTAGTACATGCACAAATATTACAGGGATTCATATTGAATCCTTGATATACCTAAATGCTATCAGTATACTCGGAGTCTCAAAAGTAATTTTATCCTTGATTGCTTTGGGATCAAAAAGTTCAGACAATACCTGTGCATTCCCTTTAATACACATGGTTTGCATTGGAGAAGGTTCCCCCTCAAACAGGATGCATCAGGGGTGGCAAGATAACCCATGCAATGTCTTAAAAAATTGCCAGATGCTAAGAACAGTCAATACTTATGAGATGGTTCCACAGGTTTAAAGTAGGAAGAATGGGTTCACCACAGCTAATTCTCTGTGTGCATGCATTTATAGCTTTCAATTAAATCCTGTTTACTGTTAAAAAAAATATTGCTCTGAGCAATACAACCCTTTGACCAAAATACAAGCTGTTGCTGTGAGGCTCCATGCAAAAAGAATGATGACCATTGCAATCACATCATCTAAGCCAAGTTTCCAAAAACATTCTACTGGTCAAGTCCCTTGTTTTCATACTGTATGCAATACCACAATAAATATACAACTCTAGGCTTTTGGCATTGCAGACAACCTTTTCTTCATCTCTCACTGATAGTCCAATGTGCAATTAGTCAGTGTGATCTATCAAAATGGCAATTTCTATCCCATCATTGGTCTCACAAAAAACAGATTGAAAACAAACGGTTACAATTTTTCAACTCAATTTCATGGCATCTTCAATGTTGTGTGAAAGGTAATTTTGATTCCTTGCCAAAGGTGAAAGGAATCTATACGCAAATTTTCACACAAATGTATGAATGTGTGTGTTTATGCATGTATGCACATTTGTGGGTGAATATGTATCTATGTGTGTTGTATTGATTGGCTGGCATGCATGGTATCTCAAGTGAGCAATGATTGATGATTTAAGTTACTTGGGATATAGAATTATTATATTAAAAGTAATGTCCCTATTGTTTTTGGTAGAGGTCAAAGGTTGTGAGGTCAACTGAACTCAAAAACTGAAAATATTGTGAACACGGTATCTCTAGGTTGGAAGCATGGATGCTTTTCATACTTGGCATGTGGATGTGTTATAGTAACATGATGAACCCTATTGGTTGTGGTAAAGGTCAAAGGTTATCTGTGATCACCAGAGGTGAAAATACGAAATTCTTAAAAACTGCTTTCTGATTTTATTATCACATCCCAAAGTGTACTGTGGCATCTACAGCATAAAGGGGCCTGTACACCTTATACTAACTGCAAGTTTTAATCTATCTGGGACACTATCTGAGACATACTAGTGATAAGCCAGAAAGATTGCATAAACTATGCCTGAACCTGCTTTTTCCAAGAATTATTAGCTTGCAATTCATCTTTAGGCAGGATAAAGTTTTTACTTGTTTAATGAAACAGCTGGCTATTGGTACACCTATAGTAAAGGGATTCATCATCTACTAAAGTGGTCAAGTAAGGGCTTCATCATCTACTAAAGTGGTCAAGTAACGCTCATTTTGAAATACCCTCCCTGTAGCAGTAATAAATTTGTTGATTGTGATAATGTGAATATACTCAATTAAAGTAGTATATGTACTATAACTGATATGCATCCTTGTGGCTTTTTTGTGTTAACTGTGAACAGTTTAATGGTGCTGCATTTAATTTGTGTAAATACTGTATGTGGTATAAATTCATATTTTATACAACAACTGGTGAAGTACTGTTGAGTTTAGGTAAGTGAGCTAGCTGGCACTCCTGACCTGTAGCAGCTAAATACATGCATGTTTTGACAGATGAAATGTTGTAGTGTTGTATTATAGTTTGAGTATAAAGTCAACAGACCGTACATAATTTTAATTTATGACATCAGAAATGTTGCATCTGATAATTAATTTTGCAACCTTGACCTGATTTTGTAACAGTTAAGTCTATGATTTGAGGTAAATATACTGTGTGACTGGCATACTAGCCTGTTTTGTACACTCCCTGATTCAAGAAGGCAACCAGCATCAGAATGCTCAAAGTAACCTTATACATCAAGTACACAGATTTCTAAAACAATGGCTTTGAACTGACCATAACTATGCCACTTGTGCAAACAACTTTCACAATAAAGGTTTTCAAGGATTGTTGTCAGAGTTTCAAGCAGGAAAAGGTTAGTAAAGATAACCATCATCAGCTGTTTGGGAGGCTTGCTTGCCCAGCAAATGACTCTCAGCTGAGTTCTTTTTACTATGTGAGTGAATGACAATCTATATTGTACAGAGAGAGGACGTGGACATCAGTCCTTGATCTCTGCTGAGATACACAGTAATCCTGTCAATATTATATGGAATGCCATGCCATGCAGCTGTGTTGTGTCAGGAAGGCACAAACTATGATAACATATGGTACTACCTAGATGGATACACTTCATAAAATATACCAGACCAACTGTTCTTTTGTAAAGTGAAAATATTGGCATATTTTTAACTGTAATCAATATTGATCATTTAAACTATGTAAGCACACTGCTATACAGAAACTGACTGAAACTATTTAATACAGACACATGAGTGTCCATGAACCATACCTACTTACACTTTCAACCATACTGTATCTCTACTCAACACATTTCTTGGAACATACTAAGGACAACTACCAGCCCAAGGTAAAGTACTATGTCAGAAGTATATATCAGAGCAGATGATGACTATGTTCTCCAACTCCCTTTTGCAATCAACCAACTGCTGAAAATAAATTCAGTTACGTATAACACATAACGTACTGTGCCTATGATATCCCATGCATCTGTTTCCTAAACACTGCCTAGGCCTACTACAGTGTTACTAATTTGAACAAGGCTACAGACGGAGGATTTCAAATAAGGGAATCCACACAATACAAGTAGTCCTACATCATGCAGGAAGGGGTTGAAGCTTGGGAGGACTAATCCCCTTCCCAAACCCTAACTGCCCTATTCCCTTTGTGAAGTAAAGGTAAGGGGCATACCACTTAAAGGTGAAAAAAGAAGACCACTCTACATGTTATTTCTTGAAAATTAAAGTTTGTTCATTTTTGTTGGTGAGGCAAACCCGACATGTTGCCTCAAATTTAGTTTAACTGTCTTTCTAAAGTTTTGTAGAGGAAAAATAGGGAACCCCTGGGACAAATCATCCAGATGACTGCTGGATGGATCTTTGGCTTAATCACTGATTGCAACTTCAGTTCACAAAAAGTAATAATGGTATACTTAATAATGTCCTATCACTGTCAGGTTTCAGCCTGCAGGACAAAAGTTTCATAAGACCAAAGGTGTACGAAACTGAAGGTAGCAAGAATTTCTTAACTAGAAATGTATTGTCGGATCTGTTTGATGTAGAGGTTGTTGTCTCCTATATTTGTGATATAAACCTCAAATGCAAGCCAAGCAGTTTCCCACAACAAAAACAACAGTCTTCTGAACTCTAACTTACGTTCTGCCTCACATAAATTCATTTTCTGTCTTTGGTCTCATGGACATTTAGTATTGCAGGATACCCCCTCGTAATCAATAAGTATGGTCTTAACAATACTCAGTGACAGCTACCTGTACACTGGCTACAAAATAAAGTTCCAAGCTGTCAAATGATTTTTGCAACCAACATCTAACCTACAAAAATGTTTACATTATCAATGATCACATCATATTACACACACAATATACCTCACTCTACTTACCCATGTTTCGAATGCACATTCTATCTCTGGCTTTTCAAGTCTTTCATCGTCCATGTGTCCTGAATGATCACCAGCTTCAACAACCATATTTTCACAAACAGCTGCCATTCCTGGTATATATTCCCAATTGTAAACCTCTTAATTCAAGAGCGCAACCACTTTGCTATATAACAATCCCTTGTGAAAATCATCTGTGAGCATTACTACTGTAATAGATTGCCTGCACAACTGGAGTGAAGCCTTCACAAGTGACAGCCAAGAAGACATGTGACAATATAAACTGTGAATCACCCAACAAAACTCTCTCTCTCCAAACAATGTAACAATCCTTCCTGTTCTCATTGATAATGACCTAGAAATTAACCAGCCATTAAAGGGTAGCTAGTTTCAGCTAATGAGGAATGCTGAATGTTCTTCAAGCGAAGGTCAAAGGTCACTGTCTCCAGAGAAAATGCAAAGTGGGTCATAAGAAATTCTTCAGATTGTAAATTTGAAGTGTTTTATTGCTAAGCCTCATCAAAAGTTCACTTTATGTAAACAGTCTTCATAGAGTTACAATGATAGCAAAATTTCCTTAGGCTTCCTGTATGGCAAACTCCTTTGTGGTTAATGTTACATTTACACATGAAGCAGTAACCCTGTATCTTGTAATGATGCATTTATCCATAGTAAACTTCAGATTCACTTTGGGGAAAGCTTTGTTGTGAACCAGAATCAGCATGATACATGCAAGCAAGACAAAAAATTTATTAATACTGACAGTAAAGATCTTGGCTGACAGTCTAATATAAATCTTGAAATGAATTTCATGAAGTATAAGGGATACAATTGCATGTGGGAGATAGGCAGCATGAGAAAAGAAGTCATATCTCCCCCCTCCCAAAAGTGACAAGAATTGGAAATTTTTTTTTCTGTTTGGTACTTACTTCATGCAGTGACATCACCTTGACCTCATGTATGACAACAAACAATCAAGCAAACTGGACATGACATTGGTACACATGATGTAGCCTTTGCAAAAGGCACATAGATTTGGGCGTGTATCTCACCAAAAATAGCTGTCTACATTTGTGTTGGTGTAAGTTGTAATGCTACGTGCTTACCACAGACAAGGGTGCACTGTTTTGTGACATTTATACCCCCTACCGGCAATAGCTGTGAACTAGCCCTTGGGTATAGACTGATGTGATAGTTGCAAAGGGTAAAGCATGATTTCTGAGTCAAAGTATGAATAAGGGGTTATATAGATCATGGTAACAAAGTCTGTGGGGGTATGGTACTAAGAGCCATAGAGACTGCTAAGTACTGATTTTGTAAACTCAAAGGTGTGATATAATAAATGCTTTTACTTGAGTATAGCCATAGAAGGAGTCAATTTCCATTGTTTAAATTTATAGAAAGACTAAAATTGAATAAGGGACAAAAATGATACCAAGGAGGTCATACTAGACTGAAATGTTGTTAATACTGATCATCCTATATTGCAACAACTCTGACACTGCAGGAGGGGAAAGCCATGGCACTTTTTAAGGCTTTACTTCTTACGTCAAAGCCTGGCATTCAAAGTGTTGCACACAGCGCACAGCTGATAGTCACACAAACTCTGTCCTCCACTATGTGATGATGATTCCACAAAACTCAAAGCTGTTTCAGAGGCTATGTACTGAAATGTTGGAAAGCTTGTCCCAGAAACTACTGATGAGATTGAAGTTTGATCAATAAAGCTTAGGGAGCAACAGAATGGCAAGTAAGTATGGTACACTACCATCATGCAACATTCTTGGCATCCTTAGCAAGAAGAAGCTTTTAACATTAACTTTAAAGACATGTCCCTCTGAAAACTTCCAAAAACTACACCAAACCAGGTATAAAAGTTACACAAACTTGCTAATTTCCAAACTGTAAATTGGTAAAATATAAGAAAAAGCTACAGAAAAAGATTAACCTTCAAAGTGCTTATTTAATATTCTTAATATTCTTGGAAAATAAGCCAGTGAGCAACAACTGGAGAAAAAGGCTGTGGCTGGCCCCACTTAAAACCAATTGGTTAGAAACTGAGCCATAAAATCTCATCTAACTTAATATTCAGCAGTTTTTAGTGGGTCTTTAAATGATGTTTTATTTCCCAATTCATGTGATGTAGAATACTATCACTCTAGACTATCTCCACCAATTCATGATAAAAAATTCCCCATTTTCCTGATGAATTCTCACTATTCCAGGATAATTATTTCAACCTATTTTCCCAGCCAATCATCCAGCAGATAAACTGATTGGACATGAGATGACACTGTACAGACTCCTGTCTCTTTTGGACCAATCAAATTGCTGCATTCTTGACTTATCCCTGACTAGAAAAGGGGAAACTTTGCTTCTATGTTCTCCTTATTTCTAGAATGGCTGAGGATGATGTTATAACCAGGAAAAACAAACATTTGCTCAACTTCACCTGACAGTACTCATATCACTGTGATCTTGACTGCATATCTAATTACTTCTAACTTTTGCCATTAATCTCACAAGAGGAAGTTCTAAAATGTCAGATCTCTCTAAATACATCTAAAATATTGAGAAATCAAAGTGGCGAGGTCAGGTTTTGACCAAATATAGATCTCTCTTGAGCTTGATTACAATAATTAAGAAACTTCTGCTTCTCAAGCAATTCTTGACAAACCAATAGGAGAAAGCCAGGCTCAAAAGGATGACAGATTTGGGGGAGCAATTTTATTGATTGTTCTGAAAGTGGTCAAAATATCCCTAGTACCTATTATGTATCTTACAGTTATAATGATTAAGCTGAGCAGATGTAGTATTGGGGAAGTGCTGTACATTTGCTCATTTTATAATACAAGTTACAGAAGTATGTCATGTGACATCATGTGATTGGGATTGCCCAGCAGTGCCAAGTGCAGCATAAGTGCAATAACCTTATTTACAGCACACGTGCACGGCATACCCATAGATATTACTGTAACACAATGGACGCTTAACGAGCAACATGTCCATCAAGTTCAACAACCAAAGAGACACGCAACCATGTGATATCCGTGAAACACCTCTACACATGATATCAACATGTGGTCACATATTTTTAGGTCAGCCAGATAGTTGATACAAACTGAATCACATATTCCCTTCGCATTTTATACCCTGCATAGGTTTCAAACTTCCACACATGAGTACATAGTACAGACCTGTATGACTCCATGCTAATAAAAAAAGTCTGTTGAATATGTACCAGAGCTGCAGCTAAAACAAGCAATAGACTACATCGATATCATATTATGTATGCTAATCCTCAGTGTTTAGAGGAAACTAGCATTTTCAGACCATCAAATCAGAAATAACACATCTTTCTTCAGGAACCACTATCTAACAGATATGATACTACTATCAATCATGTACAGTAGTCATGATGATCAAGTAAAACCTTAACTTAAAGTTTTTAATATTACATTTTCACATACCTCTCTCCTCCCAAATCTTCCTCTCATCACAGACAATTTCTATCTAGAATTTGGACATAGCTAGAAAAGCCTTCCCTACTGATCACTAGCAGAGACACTGCAGCAGATGTTTGATATCACACTGTTATATACATGAGCATATGACTTGACACCTTGAGAAGACTAGCCGAATTTGCTCAAAACCAGCTTTGTCAAAAAAAACAGACACATTTAGGCATGAATCTTTACTATTTCAATTTCAGGAGGATTATTTACTGAGGAAATAGGACAAACAGACTTGAGGTATGTTTACTAATGAACAAACCGTTCAACTGTTAGACAAACAGTTACCTGAAGCCATTGACAAACAATCTATAAAGATCAGTACAAAATGTAACAATGTACATGTTTCACACAATATATACTATGAAGGGTACCATTCCCATCACTCCAAATGTGTAGTGTACATATCATGTAAATGCATGAGTACAGTAGTAGTCTCTGATAGTCATCAGTACCATTACACCTATCAGTACACACACTTTCTATTTATTTCCAAGTACAAACATTTTTATCGGCACCAATACTTTAACTCTATAACTCTAGAAACCTTATCATATGAGCCAGAGGATTACATGAATATTAATGAAGGTGTGTTACACTCCTGGTATAAATACAGTACTCACTACAAGTCTCTTTTCAAGGTGTATTTAAATGAAATACACCAGGATGACACTTACAGCACCCTCCTTGGTGGCACATTTCTATGTGCTAATAATTTTGCCTGACTGTAATCCCAGTAAATCTATATAATACTTGAATTGCAGGTATAAATCTCTGAAGTTGATGAAAATTTATAATGCACTTATATACATTCCAATAATACACAGAGACTGGTGTCACCCAGTTTTTACTGTGGCCTCCAGGGGCTTGATATGAATCTTTGGAGTTCAATGGACATTATGTGAACAATTAATGAACAAGGGCCACATTCATTTATAGACTATTTACGCACAAAAAATTGCGTAAGTCTGACTTACGCAATGAATCTTTCTTAGTTGATTTTCACAAAGGAAAAAAGTAGATATTTTGCGTAACTTTACGCAAGCTCCAGAGTTGTCATAAGTAGAAAAGAACCATGGTAACACATACAGAGGCAAGCATTGTACATAGCTGTACATGCATTATGAATTCCACCCCAGCACCTTAAGACAGACTAGATATGTGTCCCCTATAGACTCCATGTATTATTATTCCAAAACTTGCTGAGGAATTTTTGTGTAATAGCATACAAAGTCACAAAAATTTGCTAGTAATTCAATGTGCAATTTCATGCCACACTACCCCATTAACAAGTTTAAAGGGATGTAAAAAACTTGTTACAGGGAAGTTAAAAGCATAGGGACTTAGTGTACTTGAGTATACAGAAACACAAATAACTGTCGACTGTCTTTCAAAGGACAGGCCTGTATTGTCACAGCTATTTCACTTTCACTTTTGTGTTTCTACGAACATGTAATGACCTGACCACAAAATGTGTCAGTCATTTAAGACTACCTAATAGGTGTTTGCACTACAGATATAGAGCCTAAAATAAAGAAGCAACATGCCAAGTTTCACATTAGCTCTAAGATCTTGCCATTATCCTTTCAACTTATGATTTCTATAATTCAGAGTGTTGTGTGAATTAAGTCTTCTCTTTATTGATACAATTATCAGTGCTACCATCTTATATATAGACGGTAGCACACTGATGTCCAATACAATGAACTATCAAAAGATTTCATACATATCCAGCATGCTGTATCAACATTAACAGAGATTAAATACAATTTATTGCCAAGCAATTCATCACACACTGAATCTAAGCAGTACTAAAATCTTTGATAATCCTCTGTGGATCATTTTCACAGGCTCCATAAAAGCCAAGGAGCAGCATTTCAAGTATAAATTGTTCCGTCCAGTATTACTACTTCATGTATACATTTCACAGACACACCAAAAACCAATAAAGCTGATTTTGAGGATGCATGCATCAAAAGAGTCTACCCTGGAATGACACGTTCACAATAGAAGCAACTACAGTATGAAGGCTGCTAGATACAGTATTTGCTCATGGTTTTAGACTGCAGGAAATCATGATGAAGAGGACCAACCAATCCTCACATCCACAGAGCCACAATTAAATTTGAGTCCACCAAAGTGAAAGGGAATTTAGATCAGGAAGTGAGCAGGTGGGTGGGATGAAAAGTTTACTATGGAGTAAATACAACTCCACTGCAAAGAAAGTGGGGTCAAGTTCTGGTAATTCCTTTCTCATTCAATTTATACCTACCATGGCTCCTTTCTGCAACTCACCTTAAGCCCTTCAAGCTCCTTTTAGGAGATAGCCTAAATTTCAATAAATACCTTCAACTGAAACAGCTGCCCTCTTGAGTGGTTTGAGATCACATTTTTGTCTATGTTAGAGGCTACTTGGCTTGCATTTGAGGTGTTAACCACATAAGCATGAAAACAGTTACTCTACAGTAAAAGACATGAATATGTTTTTAGTTTAGCAATTCTGACAATCATTTGGTCTCATGCACCCTTTGTCTCATGGGGTGTAACATTATGAAGACATGGTATCATAAAGGGGATCATTGTGGTTGTAATACATTTTTAAGCATGCTCTTAATCATCACTTCAAACCTCTTCAATTAAACAGTCACACAGCCAAAAGAGTTTGTATGAGCTCTACTGTTTCATGGGGGGTGGGGGATTCATTCCAATGGGGGTTTTTGGGATAGAAAGAAACTTGTGGGGTTCTTCCACCCACCTCCCACCCCATCATTAACTATATGATACTGCTTCAAATTGGTAAGAAGTTAAAACAGTGTTTAAAAAGACAACTTTGCCCTATGTAATTGATCTATTACATGAAACAACATCTGCAGGACATACATCCATAAGCAAATATCTGTAAAGGGCCAGGAATATAACTATTACAATATCACAACAAAAGCAAGATACCATTTCACTGCATTTAGTTAAACCATATAGTAGCCCTGTGCTACACACACACATGAGATTCCACACAACAGTTGTTAATAAAGACACTAGCATCCAAGGGTTATGTTATACAACTGATGAAGATCTATCTCCCAGCTGTTGATGAAGGATGATAGAACCTACAAACTGCCTCTGTGTATACTGTTGCTGTTACCATGGGAAAACTGCATGGTATGAAGAAACCAATCAAGAATTGCCTCTACAGGTTTTTTTTTTCTAAATGTTTTAATTACCTGGCAAGCATATTATAGCTGCATTCATTCCATTTAATACATTTATTTGTAAAGGTTCCTCAGATATTATATGTTATGTCTTACCTTTAAAGAACACATTTTGTTTTCTTAAAACCGTGCATGGTGGGCACACTGGTGCAAATTATACAGTCAATGAAGTTTTACGGAAAACAGGGGAACTAAACAATCTTTGGAAGACACCTCTAAAAGATTAACAACATGTTTGTTTCTCCTTTTCTTCCTTATTAAAGTACTATTAAAGGATGTAGATATGTTACATCACAAATGTTCACCCAAATCTCTCTACAGAGTCAGGTATCAATTGAAGGTTATTTAGGGTTACATAGGTGATGAAGGGCAATGTTGACTGTAATTTCATAGTGGTATTTAAAAAAGCATACTAAATCAGCTTGCAATACTTAATTCACAACCACCTAAATCAGACTCATATCTCAAGTGAAAGCACAGCAACCTCAATGTTACATATCACTGATGAATCTTGGATACAATGTTGCTTCTTGGGATACAATGCTGTACAGCAAATTTAGCCAGCAATCATGGCAGGTGCATGCTTATAAGTCTGTTATCAATCAAATAAGCACAAATGTACATGCTGAAAGGCTGAATTTAATTCACAACAAAGCTGACTTGGCAACAACAAAAAGTGGATTTGCTTTTTCTTCTTACCAACTGCCTCATACAAATCAACACATTTTTTAATATTCTACCTTAAATACCTCACACGGATCTAGATCCACAGCACTTAGAAAATTCTTTTTACTAAAATGAATAAATCATAAAGTAATAAACAATTTGGGAGAAACTATTGACAGCATAACTGCATTTTCACCTACAACAAAAATTCAGCATAATGATGATTAATTCAGTAGGGTTGCAAATAATTCAGCTGGTTAAGTGAAGCAATTAATTAATGTTAGAGAAATAGTGACACTTAACCTTTAACTGCAACCCACAACTAGAAGCATATAATCTACAACCAGTTCTTCATCCAGAGACAGGTACAATAATACAATTTACAACAGGATATACATCCAAAAACTGGTGATGTGTATCCTACAACAAGTACTGCACCTTACATCCAACAACATGATATTTATCCTACCACAGGTACGGCACGTTACTTCCAACAATAGGTGATATGTATCCTTAAACAGGTACTGCACCTTACAGCCAACAACAGGTGATATGTATCCTACAATAGGTACTGCACCTTACATCCAACAACATATTTATCCTACAACAGGTACGGCACGTTACTTCCAACAATAGGTGATATGTATCCTTAAACAGGTACTGCACCTTACAGCCAACAACAGGTGATATGTATCCTACAATAGGTACTGCACCTTACATCCAACAACATGATATTTATCCTACAACAGGTACGGCACGTTACTTCCAACAACAGGTGATATGTATCCTTAAACAGGTACTGCACCTTACATCCAACAACAGGTGATATGTATCCTACAATAGGTACTGCACCTTACATCCAACAACATGATATTTATCCTACAACAGGTACGGCACGTTACTTCCAACAACAGGTGATATGTATCCTTAAACAGGTACTGCACCTTACAGCCAACAACAGGTGATATGTATCCTTAAAAAGGAACTGCACTTTACATCCAACAACGGGTGATATGTATCCTACAACAAGTACTGCACCTTAAATCCAACAACAGGTGATATGTACAGTACCCTAAAACAGGTACTGCACCTTACATCCAACAACAGACAATATGTAACCAACAACAGGTACTGCACCTTACATCCAACAACAGTTGATATGTATCCTACAACAGGTACTGCACCTAACATCCAACAACAAATGATATGTATCCTTAAACATGTACTGCACCTTACAAAAGGTACTCCATCCAACAACAGGTGATATGCACCCTGCAACAGTTACTGCACCTTACATCCAACAACAGGTGATATGTATCCTAAAACAGGTACTGCACCTTACATCCAACAACAGGTGATTCTAAAACAGGTACTGCACCTTACAATTGGTACTCCATCCAACAACAGGTGGTAGCTATCCTTCAACTGTTTCTACACCATATGACATAAATCCTATACCTGGCCAATATCACACAACCGGTAAGTACATTCTACCACAAGTATTGTGATGTATAACAGAAACTTCTTTAAGTAACTGGTTATACAAGTTTGGCTCCCATCTTTGAATATTTATAAGTTGCATATATCTCTAAGCAACTGCAGTGTAAAGTGTCTGAGTAAAGGAATCTCTGATTTAAACGAGCTTCCATCACACTGCCTCTGGCACCCACCAGTATTATCTTCCAATTCTACCCTGGGCACAATGTCTGACAGCCTCAAGTTGTGGCTGCAGAAACCATCCCATAAAACCATACTTCAATATAACCATCACTCAAACATAAAAAAAACTTTAGAGAATTAAAAAATGTCAGCCAATTCAATGATAAATGTCTGCATACAGCAAGTTATAATGAAGTTTCCATAGGTGCCAGGAAAAGAAGCATTTATCATAAAAACACCCTAGAGGCTTCATATTGAAGTAAGAGAAATATTCAAATTATGAAGGATTATAGAGGGTTTTATATTTTGATTTACTGTGTTTCTGCTCTACTGGTTATGAGTTCCAGTGGGAATATCTGGGTAATACCATGGTAAACATAAGATCTGCAGATGACTGCATGTGGAAATGTCACACACTCAACTCAAGTACTGTACAGTGTATATAGAACCATTCATGGAATACTGGGACAGATGCTCCAAAGAAACTGACTCTTTGAACATTATGTTAAAGATGCAGTGTATGTATGCATGAATGTACAAAATTGTAACACAAACGGCAAATTTACATAGAATATGGCTCATTACAATGCAAGTGTGGGAAGAAGTATCCATCACAAGTTCATTGATATTAGAGTGGAGCAAAACGTTAACTATTCACAAGTGATGGTCTGTCTGTATTAAGAGTAAGTACAATGAAGGGACAAGGGTACCATAAAACTGTACATCAAGCTGGTACTATTATTACCCATAGGTATGCTGGAGAGGTGCAGTTGTATTGACTACATGTGGAAAAAGATTATTGTGCAAGTGCTGTTGAGTAGTACCAAAATAGCAGTGGTATAATCAGCCTAAAGAAGGAATTTTTTTTTATTGCAGTTTTACTTGTTTGAAAGGTTTTTAGTTTTTGATAAAATACTTTATTTTCCACCATTCAATTCTACACACCTATGCTGGTGCAACATAAGGTAAAGAAATAAGAACTAAGGGCAGTATTTACATTAAAACAATGAAAGGGAGCCTCGAATACCTCTAAACAAGCAAATAATCAAAGGAGTTTTACAAATTGATGACACCAAGACAGTCCCCTTTGGGTATGGACCATTTAAGAACAACTGAAGTGGTATGATGGCTAGAGCTGAGTTTTCCAATTGATATTTGAGGTACTCTAAGCAGGCATGACTCTTTAATATCCTCAGCCTTATCAAAATGGGAGAGGGAGAAGGATGGGGGATAAAGGGAAACCCCCTTGACTTGGCTTTACACTATTCACAAACAAAAAAACAAGCCCATACGATATTCATGACAAAAACATCTCTTCCTCATCTTCACCCGACATCAACCCTCCCCCCAATACCATACCGTTCTACTTTGCACTTCACATCCCCCTCCCCGTAAACCCTCGTCTAATTGATTTAATACATATTTTTGGGGTGGACTGATATCTAACATTATCACCCACACAAAGTTCATCACAGCTTTCAAAAGTTCCAACACCATAATACCTACAACTCAATAAGAACTGACTGCCTATGGCCATCTACAGTAGACCACTGCTGAATGTCTTCAATTGAAAATAACATCTTTGCACTTTTAAAGACACTAAAAGCAATAATTAACAGAGGGACATACAGACTTTTTCTGGAGGTATACACAAAATCTTCCAAAATCACATAAAATTTACACAGGAAAGTAGTTCACAAAACTGGCAAATGTCACATGGCCATAAAAACAACTTCAGTGAAGGCACTTTGCAAAGTACTTGCTAACACTTTAAACAATTCCCATGGCACATATGTTTTACACTTTCCAAAAGCCCACATTCACACAAATTTTCAACCGAAATTCACCAAAAATTTTCTCACTTCCAAACAGAAATTAATATTTCCATCAAAATATTCCAAACTTGTTCACAAATATAAGTTATGAAAACACCGCAAATTATTTCCAAGCAATAGTTCCAATCAAAGAGAAATATTTTCACACATAACACAAGCTGTAAAATCAAAACATCACCACTTTAATCAACAGAAAATACTTTATGATGGAAGATATGGAGATTACTCTGGAGGTTGTAGTCTTTCAGTCATAGCTCTAACAAGATATTACAAGCCGGCAACTTCTCAACTTTCATCTGATCTCTATAGAGTGGTTATGATTGACCATACTCTCATGTTACAGCCCTACTTCATTGTCTCATATGTGAGGACTGCCTCAAAATTAGCAAGAATGAAGCAAGAACCTACACATATAATTACAAGCCACTGCTGGCAAAGTGAATCTTACATCTAACACTCACACATACACTGCTTCTAACCCGCAATTTCACACAGAGCATGAAATACATAGCACACACGAGATAGCTGGCAAATCAAATCCAGTGTCGTCACTGGAGATAACGATATCTAACTGGATGAATGCTTCATGGAAGAAAACAAAAACAAGAGAAGAAGTGTCCCCGACAGCTCTCAGATAATCTTGTAATGGAAAAATAATTGGGCTTAGGACTGTGGGGTGGGCAAATCCAATGGCTCACACAGTGGGAGTATTAAGGGTAGTCAAGGAAGCCTGTGGTGGCCATTTTTCAAACTCTTGCATATTCCTGGTTATCTTACATCACTAGAGGGGGCAGGTATGTATCGTTTCTTTACCAAGGTTGACAGCTTAATTACCTTCTCTACAGCTGCTGAGAAAAAGCAAATATAGAGGCAGTTCAGCAGTAGGGTGATGAACAGTTGTGTACAGTTGAAGGGCAAGAGGATGTTGAAGGCAGATTTAAACACAACTACCAAAGATATAAGAAGCCGAACTTCGATAAATAACAAGACTAGAACCCAAAGCTGTCCAGATGCAAATGTTGGTCTGATATTGTAATGCAGCTAGGCAGCTGCAACTGAGATTGCCAGTTAATTTATACACTTGTATGTAAGGATCATACAAAGATGAATTTTGTATGCAAATACAATTTAAAGAAGTTTGATAACTGAATGTGACATCCAGATGTGGTGATAAGTTAAATGTCATGTACAATGTACT
>WURT03658107.1:0-18432 GCA_009936505.3 Holothuria glaberrima
GGGTCCAGGGGCCACGAAATGGACCCAAATTAGTGTGTAAGTCAATGGAGGAATAATTGGTGGTGTGCTACCTTAGAGCAGAAACCAGATTTTTTGGTCCTCTGACATAGGACAAAAAAAAAAAAACTGTCAGACCGGCACGTTACAAAGAGCTCCCCTAGTTTCGTGCGAATGGGTAAGAGATCTTCCCCGTTACCGACCTACGTAGCAGGTGTGAAATACGGTACGTAAGCCTCCTTTTCACTCACATTCTCTAACGATTGCAGCCAACATTCAAAGTTGTCAGGCGACCATATCCGTAATACCTTGTTACGTGTCAGTAGCCTACTCATGAAGACTTCAACCACTTCACATAAACCAGTAGTCAATTCAACAAGCACACGAGAACTAAACATATAGCACCTTCAGCTCGTACTACCAAACATTCAGTCTTAGACCTGCTTCCAGATAGTAATTACATAAGGAATTATGAGATAGAATTTTGATAGGGGTCGTTTTAGGCCACGGTAAAATACCATAACCGTCAGGGCTGTTGGAACCAGGGGAACTTGTTGCAGCCCCTAATATTATCAGTTTGGAGGGGTTTTCTCTCAAAAAGTCCAGAATAACTTAACAAATCAACATAATTCATGAGCTGAAAAGGTTCTGCCAGCACTTTTAGATACCTTCCGACGGCATCGCATATTGGTCAGTGCAAAAATCTGCACGAACCCCATAATTTTATGTAGGTGATCCGTTTTATGCCGCAGTAATTATACATCAGCTTTAAAAGGTTTCAGTTCTAGAAAGAACCCTGTAGGTAAAATTGACCAGTTTTGAGATAATAGTCTATGAATAACTTTACCGTTACTGGTAGCGATACAAAACCCTGTCATTGTGAATGGTCATCATGACATTACTGTTTGTGCCGATTGCAGTCATTGCTTTGAAGTCAACTATTTCCGTCTTCCAACTTTTTGTTGGACATTCAAGCTTTTTTCTCTCATACATAGCGCACGACCATGTAACAACAACAGGGCACACTTTCACGGTTATTTTATTTTCACATTTCGTTCCACTGCGTAAAAGATAAAATGTAAACTGACAGTAGCCCAATACATTGCTGTGACTGTTACTGGTACCTATCGACATACTCACGTCAAACTTAAGCATAGCCTATGTGTACCATTCTAGATTTTTGGTGAACTAAAAATCGTCGCATCATGAATGTGCACGACAATGCCAACCACGACGATAGGATACAATTAAAAATGATTATAGATCACTTTAGAGTATGAAACAAAATTTGGATTTAGAAGGGTCCACAATTATTTTGCAAGAATTTTTTTCCAAGATTTTTTTGTACATTTTCTACCTGGAATTTTGGGTTGTCCAAAAATTCGAAGGAGTAGGGGTTCAAACTTAGGTCACATGAGGTCAGCAGAGATCAAAATGGGAAAGTTGAGGGATGAACTGAGTTAGCACGTGCAACAAATCATTTCCTTTTAGCAAGGAACCACTAAGCCTTTGGGTTTCCTGGTTTATAAATACGTTTGCCACTGAAAAACCCTTACAAAAGATATAAAAAGGAGAACGGAACTTCGCATCGATGCATTTTCGTGTTTCTCCAGAATCACGCCTACACGAAAGAACAATACGAGAGTTGCCTTAAAGATTTGCTAGTCTCAGTATTCTTGGTTATAAAAGATAACTGCATCAGCTCGAATCCAAACAAGAAGATAATTATGGTTCATTGCATGCTGAAAAAAGCAGCACGACGAAAACCCAAAGCCTGCAATTGTGGTTTAATTATGCCAGAATCACGGTAATATTTTAAACAGGTTTCGATGAGAACAGAAATCTCTGCAATTTTGATGATATATGTGCCTTTACATGCGTGGCATGTAAGAGTGATTTGCTCTTTGACTGTTAAAAGCATTATACCAGGAAGGGAAAAGTAAGGGTCTCGTGCATTTTGTGTGAATGTTCAATATTTTAGAAGAATCCAGCACTTTTTGGTGGGTGTTCATGGTTATCTGACTCCAACTTTGAAAACTTTGTCAACATGTATAATGGATACTTGTTGTGTGGATGTATTACATTGAGAAGAAATACAAAAATAGTATGCTTTGAGTGGAGATAAAACAGTGTAGCCTCTAAGGGTTGGTGATGGGGGGGGGGTGGACACCACAGATGTCGTCGTATTGCCACCTCAGTTAAACCTCAAATATCTGCCTTAATAGTGGTTTTTATGCGTTTCTGCAATTTTATACACCAGTGGGGATCATTTCTTTTTCACTACATGAAGGTCCTATCCTGGGGGAGGGTCTAAGGGGGAGGGGCCCTCCTTTGTGAGAAATTATTTGTTAATTTAAGGTTGCTTGGATGCAAAATGGTGCCATGTTTGGAAAAACTTTTGCACTGATATTATGTTTGAAATTGTGCATAATTTAGTAGATTCTATTTTTGGTTAGGGGACCTTGAAAGAGGACAGTATGTTGTCCAAGAGAAGGGTATGTTGTCAACAAACCTCCTGAATCTCCCTCTTTTGGGCACTTCGCTGCCTTTTATTCAGGGATTTTTTACGTAAAAATACCTGCTTGGAGTCCACAGAAACATTCTTGGACTAATATGAAATTTTTGCTTCGTTTTATTGTACATTATAAAAGAGTACCCAAGGCTGTCAGAGACCGGTACAGGGCTTCCTGGAAGTTCTGGATTAATTATGCATAATGGAGGCACTAAAGTGATGCTTATTACCTCAATTCCAAAAGATACTCAGTATGACACGAAATTACTTCACAACGATTGTATTTTTACTAATTTTAAGGAGAATCCAGACGAATTCCAGCAATGAGGAACAAGCGGGAGGAAAAGTAGAGGTTCTTATAAGACCTCCCTGATAGATATAGCAAAAGAGGTGCAGGACCAACAAGCGCGTTTCAGAATGCTTTTTCGTCGTAAGTGTATTACCATTCACCATCTACACCGATAATAAGTACGCACGAAGCACGTTCGGTAGAAAATTTTTGAAAAATGTTTAACGGCAAATACGTACTTCTAGTCTTTCACATCAAGGTGCAGAGTAGATAAGTCAAACATCCCACATTCATGCGAGGCCCCTACAGAGGTTGCAGATGAATCCCTGCTTTCGGGAAAGTGTTGAAATCAGAATGATTTCTTGTATTATTACCTAAATAATGGTCATGAGATGAAGTGGAAACCGTGACGAAACGAAATTTTGCATTAAAGGGGCTCATTGAGTTGATATGGATTATTTTTGTGACCAGTTTGAAGGAAATCACTGCATGACAATGCTTTCAGTTAACCTCATTTCTCATGTTTCACTTCCTTTAGTTACCGAAAATGTGACAAATTGTAGTTCTTGTGGCCAGGGATTGCATATGATTACTATGTAATGGTAAAAAGTGTCTGGTCACAAATTTGTAATAAATGATTTTAATCATTCATTACCCTGTCATTATCATTTCAGTTGCGAGTCAGATGTGCAGAATCTCTTAGTTTGATCATTTACCACCAAGATGTGAGAGAATCTCAACAGGTGTGAAAATATTCATGAATTTTGTGAACCAACTCAATAATCCCATTTAAATATCATTCCATTACAAAACCTGCCTACAGGCTCTGCATCGGGACACTTATTATAACCCAACAAAACCTATCTGCCAACCTGAAAGTGAGTCTTCTACCTGGCGGGGAATTTGTAAAAATCTTTCAACTTTTGCTCCTGTGCTTCTTCGGAAGTTGTTATCGGAAAGCATCGATAATTAGCAAAACATTGGTTTAAGGTGCGCAAAAAGTTTGATATGGTTTACTAAGAATTTGCGAAAGTTCTGATAGTGTGAGAACGATTTGTGATAGAAAATGATTAAAACCGATTCATAAGTCGGTCGAAAACGCACCTCAACCTACCCCTACAGAAATCTGTAGCTTAAACGCCTTTGGGGATCATTTAAAAATTTTCAGAAATTTTTAAGAAAAAAGTCACCTTGAGGCAGAGGTGGTTTTGTCTCCCTACACTGATTGATGAACAATGTTTTTGTTTCTTCACTTTCCAATCTGTTTTGGACGCCTAAAAATAGCCTAGGGTTGTGCGTTAACCTATAGGGCAGGTTCAATTTGTAAAATCCTTATGTCCTTTCACGCAGATACGATACAAAAGCATCATAGGATGTAGGTAAAAAACACATGTAACCTTTGAAGGTATACACACGTGTTGGGTTATATGGGAAAGAAATGGAATGCATTCTTTTGGCTATAAGGTCCACTTTACCAAACGCTAATACACGTATTCTCCATTACTCTTTATCCTTGGAGTTAAGACTCACACCCTTTATAACTGCTTGGCCATGAAGGGAGGGCCGCGTAGGAAAATAGTGTTTAGTTTATTTATCTTGAAACAAAGCACACTACTAATACACAGGGCCGTTCCTGCTACATTTCAAAGTAACTAGTAACAGTTACAGTTAATTTATGAAAACCGTTAACTCATTACAATTACTAGTTACATAAATGAAAATGAAACAGGGGCGTATCCAGGAATTTTCAAAAGAGGGCGCGCAAGGTTTGATTGATCGCTGTCCTGGGGGAGGGGAGGGGTGTAAGGGGACAGGTGTAAGGGGAGGGGTGTAAGGGGAGGGGTGTAAGGGGAGGGTTTCCCTCACTGTTGGAAAATTTTTGCTTTTGGAAAAGGGCTGAGATGCAAAATGCTGCTATTTGACACACTTTTTTGAAGCATTTTTCTTTTTCGCCTCAACTTTTTTCATGCACGACGGTCAATAGAGGCGCGCCTGTTGCGCCCCTCTCGTATCCGCCACCGTGTAACTAGTTACAAGTACCTTTGACTTAACAGTTACTAGTTGCATTTCCTAGGCAACTAGTTACTTCAGCCATTGAGCTACCATCTCCGAGGTGGTTACTCTATGCTTCAACCTGAAGTGCATCATCTTGTTTTAGATGGAGTGGATATGAAGCAGTGTTGGAGGTCTCGAGGCCGGCCTTGAGATAAATTTTCGTGGTCTCGAAGGGTGAAGGCGTTGGCTACGGGACTTGTAGCCTCCACAATAACATTTACACGTAGCAGGGAGGGAGAGAACAATAACCTCGAGTTGTATATACGAGATAATTTAAGGTGATTACAAGAGAGACAAGGTGACCAGAGCCAGACAGACTCAAAGGACCAAAATGAAAAGCAAAACGATACTGTGTAGTGTGTAGCAACTTGTCGGAAGTTTGCCATAGTTTTAGTTTTGGCTGCAGTCACAAGTTTTCTCAAGAGACAATGTTATTTAGAAAGGGAAATTTTTTACAACCCCATCGAATAGGAGTGGTTGGTGAATATATTTTAAGAGTGGGTGACCGGTGTTATTTCAATGCTGAAAGTCACTAGTGCCTTTTCGTAACATACCGTACCGTAGTTGACCCCTTAGATATATACGCATGAGAAAGCGACACACGTGAAAGCACGCTAGACTTTCAAGTGATGTAAATTTAAAGCCCTCATTACAAAGTGTGGGTGAAGCTTTCCTTAGAACAAAACTAAAATGTCACTTTGTTTGTTTGTGTGGAAGTACTACAATGTAAGAGTGAGACTTTGGGAAAATATACACATAGAGACCTCGCACCAATTACGACTAAGAAAGGGTCTATAAAGGGCCTAACAATTAATTTTTGGGAGGATTCCGTACAAACCATTTAATCATCTTGTTATTCAGTCGTCATTTCAGTGTGAGTACGTATTGACATGCGATGCAGCATATGTTAATACTTTAATGTAAGATGTCATCCATACTAAGTTAGATGTAGCGCCGTTTTTGGCACTGTGAATGATAATCCTTAGAGTGGGGTATATTAAAACTGCAAACGTAGCGCTGTGGGTGGACCACGTCCCCACTGTGTTCTCTAAAGAATGGGAAAATCAGGCTGAGCAATATGAAAACGTAGCACGCTGGGGAAAGACGATTACTTTTTGAAGGAACCGTAATGATTTAAAACAAACAAGTCATATAGCCTATGAAATAGATACGCAGATTTTTTTTTACATATGATTCTAGACAGTAATATGAAACTATAATGACTCACTACGGAATGCGAACAAACAAACCAAGGTATAAATATGTCAAATGGGCAAGCATTTGCGTTCACATCTACCAGCTTGTGATTTGAAATCGTTAAGAAAATAGTTGATGGTGTCAGGTGACGATGACGATTGAACAAAGATAAATGATGAGTATGTTGGGAAGTACCATCTGTTTAAAAAGATTTGTAAATTGTCCTGCGAAAACGCAATGAACCCCTTTACAGCTATTATGACTTTTTGTAACGAGTACGTAACAGGATCCAAACATAACACCTTTACAGGTACATTGGGACGAAAGCGTAATTGAACTCGGTGTTACACTGTACTCGTTATGCTAAGGGTGTTTCTTCTTCCCAACCCTGACAATATGGTCACTGCTGCAAAGGCAGAAGCCCAGTAAGAACACGATTCTTACTTAGGAATGAAATTGAAGTGGCAGGGAACGACCTATTTGAAAGCTGATACGCAGCAATACCCCAATTTTACAAACAGTCAGCTGTGGTCACTAAGTCAATAAAACGCTTCACACTCAGTACAGCGGCTTCTTTCAAGTTAAGAAAATGTTGAAGATTTAATTTGGATTGATTGATGCACGGGGGTCGGGGGGGGGGGGAGTTTAGGAAGGAGCCACCTTCAGTAAAACAGAAGGACTAAATCGTTTATGCTTGGATTAATCTATTCTTTTATATCCTTTTGTTCAAGATTTCATTGCATCTACTTTTGTTTATGTTGTTGCTGTGAGCTGTCTTGGTCAATTCATGAATGAAATTGCTTTTCGTTAGATCGCCTGTTCAGATGACAAAGATACAGTTTATGTTAAAATTAGTCTCTTGTCAGAAATATTAACCACTTACCAAAATTTGAAAGGCAAATAGTTACGGTAATGATTTTTAAAGGGATTTTCCAGTGATAGATGTAAAACACATGGATTTATAAAAAATAATGACTTAGGCAAATATTTTGTTCTGGTTGAAACTAATCTCAAAAGCATGCTCCGTTTCAGGTTGAAGAAGTATGTTCACATAAGTACAGGGCATCATCGGAAGTACCCACGATGCCTTTTTCATCGTAAGTGCAATAGATTTTTATTTCTTCAATAAGGCGACTTGTTAAAGTAATAATAGATCAAAATTTTGTGTGTATGTGTGTGTATGTGTTGTACGCTCTAATTCATCACTGTTTAAGTATCAATCCGCTCTTCACGTCGAAACGAATTGAAAGTTTAAATTGAATGTTCATCTTCAAAAAGAATGCGATATGCATTTATCAAATAGATGAAACAATGCAAAATTATCAGGGAACTTGGAGACAATTATTGACCAGCGAAAGTTTTGTAATAAGCAGTAAAAAACAAAGCATTCTATAAGTCATAAAATGTTTCCTTTATGTCATGTCTCCTCCATGTAACTAAAAGATCTAAGACAGACATGCACCGGAAAGTCTCTTCAGGAACCTTAGAGCTACTGTATTCGCCAAGTTCGTTCCGATATACATTTACACAAAAGTCACTAACTTACATACTTGTAGCGTTGATGAAGTTATTTTCCGGGTCTTGAGGTGGTATAAAGTGACCTGAGATACCGGCATTGCTCTGTGAAAGCAAAATCAATGAGCATGCTGTAAAATGAGGAACATTTTAGTGTTTAGACTCACCTATTATTTGGACGCTATCGTTGGGCTGTTCAAACTGCGCGACGAAATGGTTGCAATGGCTCCTACCCCCGTGTTGAGCCTCCTACAAAAGACAGATTATATCCCACTTGTAAGTTATACTCCTTCCCGTATTCCCGAACATAAAAATCCTCCTCAAGGCAGACAGCCTCTTATTGAAAAATAAAATAAATTAATAGCTAGGATATTACGTAAAGTGTCCTTATTTACAAATAACTACTTTATCCCTTAAAGTACTTGCCAATTCATGGCAGCCAAGGCTGCTTTCATAAGAGTTTTGCTTTTTCGTGAAGTAAAGCAAATTCAAGGGAAGTCAAGAACTGCTTATCATTACTTTCATTTCACTTAATAATACTCATACTCAACACTGTTCCTCTTATGTCAAAGTGGCGATGACACTCTTCAGCATTTAAGAGAGATTGTATTTTGACCCTCTGGATTCAAAAATGTTAGAGAAACTTACAGCTCGTAAAGTCTGACTTAAATTCTGGTGGCAAAATTACTTTCATATCAGGTGTCAAATATGTATTCCTCTTTAGACGTACATACTCTAACGTTGATATTACACGTGCAGCCAATATCGGGCAAGTGGCAAAACGGACATTTGTATTCAGTTTGAAGGTATATATTGAAGGGAAAATTGTAGGTTTTTCGAGGATGAGAACACACCTTTCTAATCCACGCTACCGTAGATCGAATTTCGAGCCTCAACTTGTTAGGTTTTAATACAGTGCCTGAAATGCCAACGATCCTTATTCCCTTAGTAAGATTTGAATGTAATACTGATAATTTTATGTCCGGTTTTGAAGGAGCATATAAGCAAACTTTGGGAGTTTGAACTAGTGACTAATCACATTGCGAATGGATATATATGGCCATATCCGAAAAAAACCTGTCTTTTTACGTTCGTATTTCATCCAAATTTCAATTATACACTGTGTTAAATGTTTCCACATAACCATCCCAACCACTTTCAGTTGTGAGTTTCATAAACGTTTATTTACCATTTAAAAACGCCACATTGGTGCAGGTTATGTTAATCATGAAAATTACTCCATACTGTGTTATGATGTAAAATTTAGGTTTCCATTACAGTCCGTCATTCACATAGAGGCAAGAAGCCTGTTTTTTTCAGGAACTGCAACAACTCATTTATAATCGCATTATTTCCTTTAACTTGGGGGCTTTCTGGGGGCAACTATTAGTATATTATAATACCAGTGAAGTTAAGGGAGGGTGAAACATTTTTCTCCTTCTCTTTGTCCTGTTTGCTTACATTGATCCAATCCATTTCTTAGACAAGTTAGCCTTTCAAAAGCTAGTAACTGTCATTCCTATAAATGCCACGTTGCTTACATGGGAACCACACAGTACGTTCAAACTTTTTAAGATTATTGAACAAATGAAGATAGGAATATGATCAGTGGCTTTAATGAGTAGGTAATATATGTACACAGAGTTCATGAGTCACCCAGAGTAAGATAGTACATATAAGAGTGGGCCAATTTGGAGAACGACATTGCAGCTAATTATAGATTGGATAAGGTTCGCACAAATTCATTATAAGCAGATTAGCCTTATGATAGCGTTCAGTGTTATTAGAAAGCTTTATAAATGGTTTCACTTACATTGCATTCGTGCACAAATTCACACGTTGGAGTTCCACACGTACTGTTGTCTGGGAATAAGAAGATACACATGTAGGTTATTACTTTCATGAGGGAGAATGACATTAGCATTAGATGTTAAAGGGAAATACTGCGTTTGTATTATTGAAAATTTTCATATTTTTTAAACCAAAATCAATAGATACAGAATGATAGACACTTCAGCATGAGGCAGTGCGGTAGCTTTCTTTTCAATAAATAAGGCTCTCGAGGGAAGAAATTCAGTTATTTGTTGCACAAAAGTAATTTGTTCACCCAAACTTTCAAAAGTTCAAATGATGCAACATCCATAACTCTTGTAATGCATAATACTTTGAGGAGATAAGACTATTGCTAGAGTTTATTGGTGAGACTTAATGGTTAAATAATGGTTAGAGGTATTTTCTTTGTATGCGATGTTGGTGCATTTTAAACACAATATTTCCCTTTAAAGGTCACATGCCGTTTCTTTGTACAGTAGCCTACGTACCGACGTCCCTCGTAATTCAAAGGTGTGTTAAAAACAAGAGGGTGAATAATTCTTTAGCCCAAATTTGAAGAAGCAAATTTGTTTACGACGGTTAAACAACTCTTCCCTTCCTATTGATGTAACTTAGCGCATACACTGGACCCGGTAATGGAAGACAAAATTTAACCTATTTTAACAAAGTGACACAATTCTGAACTCAAGGAACTAAATGAAAATAAATTAATTAAAAAAAAAACAGGGAAAATAGACCTCTACAGTGCTGGCCACCAGTCATATACGAAACCCTTTGAAATTTGTAAGCTATGCATAATCTCCGTATGGCATCTAGGTGGTAAATGATAGGTGAATATGCATGGGGACCAGTCAAGTCGCACATGGCAAAGAAGCCCCATGCCCAAAGTCGTGCTTTGTTAAGTTCAGCCCCGGAGTCAACCTGTTTTTGAAATACTAGGCCTATCGTTATAAGAGACGGAATTGTGATTTTAGTTGGTTATAGTGTGCCATGGTGATGCATCGCTAAAATTGTATTTGTGTACCTATGGTACAAACATATAGGCGGATATATTACATGTAGAGGCCAATATAATATTTTACTTTAAACTTTTCTCTTTCCATATTTATTTTTTCGACACACCCATTTCAACCCGTTGGGTGGAAAATTTTAATTCCGTGTACTGGGCTAAGTGGATGCAGCAGTGTAGTGTAGGCCTATGTATGATTAGGGTACATACGCATCAACCTAAATTGTGTTAGAAGTCTTTCACTTTATCTACTCAACGGAAACAAACGTCGCTTTTAATAGTATTTACCATCCGAGGAGAACCGCAGGCAATTTAAAGACAGACACTCATCACCACAAACTACATTTTTTCTAAGGGGAAAGTAAAACTCTCAGTTGGTGATTCCTCTTTGATTGACATCAAATTCAAATGATGCAGAGTAGCTCACATTACATAGCATGCACAAAGAGTTTTCTAATTACACATTGTTGGCATGTGCGCTCACCACGATGTGCCCTCAAACAATAAACTAGGTTTGTGTCCTCATAAGGAGGAGATTGAAGACAGTTATGGGAGGGGCTAGAAGTGACTTAGTTGGGAGAATTGGAACAGTCTGGGATAAGAAGATTTGCCCTTTAATACAAGATCTGTAAGTCAGGACTTAAAATCAGCGGGCACCAGGCGATTTTTACCGCATGGTCTTTGAGAGGAAGCGCCTGGTTTGCACTAAAAACATATGGCCAGGGGACGATTTTGAACAAAGAGCTTGATTGTAACCCCCAACTTATCAAATTTCAAACTGAGGTTAGTGTTTTAGTTGGTATGTGAACATTTCCTTGGTCACGCTCACACAATTTCCTTCAGTTGTGCTCACTGATATAGTTCATGAGCTCATATCACATGTTTTATGTACATGTACTAAATGCAGGGTACTCCTCCCCCGTCCGGTCTTGCCGGTTTTGCAAACCGTGGGTGCGACTGGCGCCTGGTCCGAGCTCGCGTAAAGTAAGGCTACAGAGGGTGACTGTGAGATCGGTGGCGAGTGTCTTTGGTCGGGGAGACTTTGCTTTGGACGACTTTGTAAGAGGCATTTTGCTTTAGGGAAGACTTGACTGGAAACCGTGATTATCGCTGCCACATTTGCAGAAACATATCACAAAAAATGCAAGTTTGATGGTTAGCATGGATATTATTGCATTTCAAGATGTCTGCATCAACAAATATCGGAGGGCCATTCTTCCTTAATGTCACTATGTCACCTACATTGGCGACAAGAAAATTCCGTCCACCAAACTGTTAGAGGGAAGAAATCAATTCCTAGTGTAACTTCAAAAGTAAACGAAGAGTTGTGTGAGACTAGATGTAATTTTTTCCAGCTAGTAGGAACAGACATCCCATACGAGAACCGTACACCATTTACAGATATAGTAAAGATGAGTGCCCCTTTTTCAGGCACTGGAGTTTCATACGCTTTTGGTGGCTATAACAGTAATTGAAATGTTGTAGTATGTGAAGGTTGCGAAGATACTATAGAAGGAATATAGAAAATGATTTTCCAGTTTGGAATATCTGTAAGAAATTAAACCAAGTTATTAAAAGTCCACTGGACGTGCCCAAAAATGATGCGTTGCTAATGGTGCAACGTTACGTTACATTGCTAATTACAATAGTACCTTCCAAGTGATTCACTGAAAAGCAGTTAGACTATAAATAAACATTTCAGCCGCTGCATAATATACAAGATGATTGAGTAAAATCATACGAAGGAAGTGCATAACCAATTGCAATTAAAGAAGCCTATTTTCGACCCAAACTATGTTAGACATTTCAGTTTAGGAGACGTAACTATATATCTCAGCGAATGCTTTGACAGAATACAGGTACAAAAGTTTTACTTTTGCTACATATTTTGGGCGAATATAGGGTCCTTTTGGCCAGCTACTGAAAAAATCAGTTATTCTGCATCGGAACTCACCTTGTCTACATTTCTTTAAATTTTTTTTCTTTCTTTCTGTAAAAGGAAAGTTTTAACGTTAAACAATGTAAAGTAAAAAGTATAACCAGGGACCTACCACTCCCTTGTATAGCATTGTCTATAAGTTTACGGAACATTCCAATTCGACGTTTCTCAGGCTATTTTTAACATTAACATAATAAAATAGACGTTACATAAAACCCTTAAATCCTCCCAATTTCGGGGCAAGTCACTGTAGATCCCATAAGGAAGAGGCAATCGACAAAAAGGATAGTAAGACATGGTCCTCCAGACTAACTTGAGTAAAGCAACCAAAGCAGATGATATGTCTGTGAAGATGAAATCCGAATTCGAGTGAATCCTAAGGATGCAGGACAACATACACACTTTAGGTGATAAAATTTAACAATATAGTGATGCAATGAATGTTGTTTTGAGAATTCGTAATCATGGTCATCGTCATGGAATTTATTATTGTGAACCTTTTCCTCAGAATATAAGCATTGACTTTAACTATTATAGCAAAATTGGCGAAAGTGGCAAATTTGGTAAAGAACGTCACTGCAAGCGACAGGAGTGAAGACTTATCTATTGCAGAATCTCTCTTAACAATTAACCCCAATGATAATATCAGTGCAGAATTTCGTATTTACGAACATTTATCTAAGGCGTTCTTTTATCTGTCAGGAACTTCTACGGAGATCCAAGGGCAATGAAAGGGACCGTATTTGGTGTGTTATTTAATGGCAAAATAATTGGCAATGCGCTACCAATGGGGCGAATGGATCAGCCATCCTTTATGTTTTGTACAAAGAGGCAGTGGTACATGAGGCTGTCATTTAGTGTACCCCCTGTGGATAGTTATTGTGACCATATTATCTACAACGATCACAGGATTTTTGTCAAGTCCACCTATAGGGTAAAACTACCACGTATACTACACCTAGACTCTCTCTCACGCCCCTTAATTAATCGGCAATGATGGTTAGCAAATTTTGCTTTTGCATTTTGAAGGTTCACTAACATGCATTTTGCTTTAATCATAATTCTACCTGTTGAGACTGTGCAAGACAAATCTTTCAGACGTGATAGAGCAAGCTTTGGCGTTGGTTGGAAGAGATAACTTACTTAGATATTACTTCTATAACTATTCTACTTCTATTGACTAAAACACTAGTGAAACCCAACATGACCTTAACTATAAGCAGGATGCAAACATGCTCTGTGATTTCGGAAATTTTGAATATGGATTGACGTCATAAAGCAGCTTTTGCATTAAATTTTGAGCATTGCATTCCAAGTAAAGGATGCAGTTTCTTGATTGAAAAATCATGCTTTCAGTTTTACATCTAGTGACCTCAAATGACCTCCACTAAACCAATGGGATTGTTCTACTCAGTAGCCACAGAGTACCACATAGCAAGTATAAGATTAACCAATGCTTCCATCTTGAGATACCATATTTACCATGTTTTCATAGACTATCCGGGAGATACTCCGTTTTGGGAAACGGCCAAAATTTTCATGAATTGGGGAAGTGGATGCAAATGCCTTTAATTCCGTATGTTAATAATTAATAATCACAGCCTAACTGGTTGTGTCCTTAGGTTGTGTCAAGTCAATGACCTCTGGTAATCACCGAAAATTATTTACTCCTTGTGATCAACATGGCTCATCCACATACCCAGTATTTAACCCCTCCATCTACGCTTCGCACATACGGACAACTAAATGTCTGTACCTGCTTCAATGAGTTGCAAGGAAGGAAAAATATCAAACCAGTCAAACAATAAACACTTGAAAATAAGTTAATTCCTTTCACGTATCAAAATGTGGTTGACAGATTTCTAATTAATTCTGCAATCGTTTGACTTAGTCTCTGCAGTGGCGTCGCTAGAGGGGGGCGGGGGTGTGACACCCCTATTCACCCATGCGTTCGGCAAAACCCTGCACTAGTCGGCAAAATAAAGGAAAGAGGGAAGTGCAAATGAAGGAAAGTTAGAGGAAAGAAAGAGAGAGAGAGAGAAAAAAGAGAAAAATGGGGAAAGAGAAGATCGAGAGAGAAAGACCGAGCGAATAGAGAAAACAATGGGGGAGGGAGGGCAAAGAAGGGAAAGAGAAAGGGGTTGGTGCAGACGGAAGACAGAAGATTGGAATGAATTTGTAGACAACTTATATCGCAACATTTTCAAAGCCCGTTAGCAATACTTTTCATATTCTGTCGGCAAAAAAGCAACATAGGGCTTTTAAATATCATTGTATACTAAAGGAGTTCATCATTCATGGTAATGTAATATTGTGACATTGAGTCACTAATTTCTGCACCAGTTAGCAAAATGAAGGAAACATCAGGAAAAGAGAGGGGAAAAGAAATGAAAGATGACAACTTCCCGAATAAGAACCCAAAATTTTCGGCGCGCTACGCGCGCTGCAGAGTCACTACAGTTTATTCAATATTTCCATTCCACAAAGCTAGATAGCATAAATCCTGTCAAATCTACCAAGTAACATGTTGGCAGGGAACACAGATCATGAAGAGGTCGTAAATTTCATCTCATATCGCAAAGCCTAGCTGCTGTTCTCTAGTGTAACTAACCCCTACGGTTTTTATTTTCTTTTTGTTCTTGATGATTACATATGTTTTTGTGTAAGCCTACCAAAAATTTTCGCGCGCTTTGCAATGTCACGATTCAGACTCAAAAGAACACTATCAGTGCGCAACTAGACTCTTCAAATGTTAAGTGATATTATGCAAAATATGCCCTGCAATGGCATGGGATAGTTAGGCTCCTTCATGTTCTCAACATTCCCTCAACATAGGCGGCTGCCGTACCACTACCGGTTGGACTAACGGTTCTCTCTAACCGCATCGCTTATCAACACTTCCAGGCGGCATTTGCCTCTCCTGAGTGGGCAAATACGGCACCACACCTCCATGAAAAATGCTCTGGCGACGACCCTGAGTCTCTGTAATGGTAATTTCTTCCTTTAAGTACAAGTCACCTAAAATCAGAGGCCCTTGTTATTAAAACGCTTAGCAGTGGGCCTTGGTAAAGACAACGTCTAACAAAATAGGCAAATATGTGCAACACTAAGGAGCGTAGCTGAAATGTGAGTTTTGACGAAATTCGTTGCAAAGACAATTGAGATGAAATTTAACGTGGCTAACAACAAAGAAAATTTAAATCTTTACAAATCTGGATGACTTCTGCCTATGAAATCTTACTGTACTAGTTTAGCGGAAACGCCTCTTTCCATTGTCATCGTGACAATCCAACTTTAATCCGTAACTTGGCACTGGAATCATATTTGGGAGAGAAAGCAAGATCCTATCGGAAACAAACTTCACTAAAGCGTTACAAGGTGTTGTGTCCTACTCTGGCAACTATCCCATGGTAGTAAACATTTGATCTTAGTTAACATTAAACTGTGCCTACACCATCATCCAGTTAAAATCCTCCTCCCAAATACTACCCTTTAGGAACATGCGATTCTGCATAGGTGACCAGCCTGCAAGCAGCTAAGATTGTTCTTTAGACTTAGAACTATATATTAGGGGCGAGTACAAAAATGGCCCGAATGGTCTATTTTCAGCCGAGGTATTATAGGGCGGAAGACCTGGAGTGTGCCCTTTGCTCGTGTGTTGAGATCAAAGAGTCATTATGATATTATGGGACATATGATGCATGAGTTCCTAGAAGTATAGTATCCCTAAATGGGGATTTTAAAATACATGTTTCCACGTCAGGGCCAAGCAAGCAGCACGGATAGAGATTTGGTATAGGCCCACTTATCTCAAACGTGCCACAAGCAGGCCCGTAGCCAGGCAAGGTACTGAAGGGGGTGAAATGGCTTCCAAGAAGGGCGAACAATTTTTCAAGGGGGAACAAATGTGTAAAAATGTATTAAGTCAATGGAACTTGAAAAGTCTGGGGGGGGGGCGAAAAAAATTTGTGGGGGCTTCGCTCTCCTTGGCCCCCTTGACTACGGGCCTGGCCACAAGTCACAAAGGGAGGCTGTAGAATGCCTAATGTCTTCGAATAAAGGTCATGCAGGGGGAAAGATTTAACTTATTAAACAGCATTTACATTATTGGGAAAGGGAGCAGGTACGAGATAATGCAGTCTTTTGCACCCTCATTTGACGTTTCCCAAAACGTACTATGTTGTTAACTGAAAAAAGTATTTTTCCATTATCATTTTCCAAACAGAGTTGTGTGAGTTTTGTTTGAGAAATGATACAGGTACAAGTGGATCAATGAACTAACAGACTAACAAAGAATACGATTGATTTGCGTAGTAATTGAGTTAAGTGTTAGTGGGAAGGTAGAATTTTTAGGACTTTCCTGGACAGAGAAGAGAAAATGGAACTTTTCAAAGAAATATGAAACCTGCAATACAAAATATGGTTGACTGCATATCGTGACAGAGTTGTTCTTCCCAGTACGTTTGAGGAAATAAGAATGCATACAATTGAACAACACTGACAACTGCACACTAGTTTCGTATACTGCGGTACCTACGTTCCAACTTCCGACTGTTCTGTAAAGGGTGTACGTATGTACAGGTAGCAAGCATGAATCCTTCGGCAATCATTAGGCCTTTGTTCGTCATATGTTATGGATCCTATTGCCTATTTGATGTAAACGGATGTGACGTCGGATTACTCCTCACACTACCTTTATCGCCGTACTTTATTGCAACCGGGAAACTAGTAGGTTTAAATGGCAACTCACAATAAGAAAAGAAATTAGCTGCTCCATTGGAGGATCACGGTCAGGTGACGGAGGGAGAAAATCATGCGTGGGGTGGGGGATTCATCATCTCAAAGTAGACAAATGGTTGCATCCTTATAATTTGGCATAGGACAGCTTTTTCGACTGCAATGAAAAGAGGTCACACTCAAAATGTAGCTCATGTGGGTAAGCCATTCTTATTAGTTCATGAGATGTGCAAATCAGTGAGATGACGAATGCATGACAAGGTTCTTCAATGTTGACAGAGGTAACAGCGACACTGAGATTCTCAAATTATAGAATAGTATGATGTAGACTGGTTGTAAAGGGTAGTAAAACTACCGAAGTGTCTTCAGCTTTACATTGACCTTGGCGGGGCAACACAATTGTTCAGCATGCAGTGATAAAACAATGGAAGATATGGGGGGAGCTCAAAGGAAACAACACTGGGAGAATCTGAACTATTCGTGGTAGGGAGATTTACCCTTGAAGCATATAAGCGAAGTCATGCAGGTCTAATCTGAAGGAAAATGAAGGATGTTGTAAAACGCATTCGTTGTTAATCTAAAGTTGTTTGTTTTTACATATATACACATACCCTTGACCAACGTTCGGAACAGACAAGCCGTTGGGTGGAGTGAAGTTCAAAATCAAAGTCCGGGGGAGAGGAGGGGGCTGGAAAAGCCATTCAGACTGAAGCATTTCATAAAGTTTGGCACTATAAAGCATGAGTTTGATGTTGCAGTGCCATGTTTGAAATCATGGAAATACTACTTTCGTTGTGACATAATAGTATTTTTATGTCACACAAATTGAAAAGTGGTTAACTCCGAACCACGAAACTCCGTGGGGTACGATCCAAACTACCAGAGCCACTTTTTGTTACTTTTAGAGCTCTTGTTGCAAAGTCAGGAGTCTGGAAGAGCCAACTAGATCATACACTCACAAATGAATTGTTAGATTTTTCACAAGAACTTGTTATGCTTGTAATTTTAAACGTACCAACACAATCTTAGAGGTTAAAGAGATTGTCAGCATAGACTTAATTATAACTTTGTCATGGAAGGCCACGTGTTACAATTTTGAAATGTAGAGTGTATTTAATTGCCAAAGAGAATTTTAAAATGTTGTGAAAGGCATTTTCATTGTGTTGAAGTTTATCTCATTCATGTTGATTTCTTTTTCATCTCAGGTAACCATTCAGTTTCGTATATTTTGCATATAAATGTGCATTTGGTAGCCATTTACGTTTGCGAATATTGTGTAGTTTGGGCTACTGCCTCTATATTGTGGAACATTCTGTCATGATATTTTTTATCCCCTTCTTGTATGAAAT
>WURT03658118.1:0-18429 GCA_009936505.3 Holothuria glaberrima
CTGAATACACTGCATCATCAAACAACCAAAATTTTCTGCAAGGGATGACACAAAACGAAAGGACATTAAGACTCAAACAGAAAGAATTATGTGAAGGTGCTAGATTTAAGGACCTAGAATATAACTGCACGTTATACTGTCCAGTGAAACATGTGCCTACTATTATTACTCTGAATTCTACTTCAATGTATAAATATGTGAAATCTAAATAATTACAGCAACTATGAACCATAACAATGGCAATACTTTTGTATATCCAAGAAAAGTTGTTTATTGTGATTTACATATCCAAAACAATGATATAAATTATTAACCAAAGCATTAATAAAGCTCGTCTACTAGCTTCTTTAATGTGTGCACTCTTTCCGTGATTATTGCATCCATCAATGTTATACCTGCATAAAAGATGGCTGGGGAAGGAGAAGGGGGAAAGTAGGCTTGTCAGCAGAGAACAACTTGTTGGGAGACCTTTAGCCTATAAAACTAATATAAAATTCATTTTGGTGTCTCTACTCTTACAGAAATATACTTAGCTGGCAATAAGCCCAACTCACTCAAAATATCCTGGATTGATGTGTCTGATGGGGTTGCCAACCCCGGGGAGGGTGAGGGGCTGCAAACACTGGGGTAGGTGAGGGGCTGTCACCACTGAGGAGGGTGCGGGGCTACCCACAAAATACTGGTGCATGCTGGGAAAAGGCCCCTGGCTACTTTAAAAATCTACTCCCCGCCATAGCAGGCATATGACGGGTACCTTGATTAAATCAATTTCAATAGAGTATTGTGTGTGTGCATTCACCCATGAAGCCTATCAGGAAATCTCCAGTGACCAGTAAAATAGCAGCAGTGTGACAGCATTCTTCCATGAAGCTGAACATAACAGCCACTGGGGCTATAGACATTCCTTTTCTGCTTGGGTGATTCAACTTTTTCAACTGAGCTAAAGCCACTTTCCTCTCATGTGTCCTTTCCCTCCCCTTCCCACAAAACTCACTCATAGAACAATACATTCCATCCCCATAAATGCTGATGCTGGTACACACATTTATCACAACCCATAGCAGAATTAATTATTAAGACAAGATTCTTTCCACAGAAACATAAGACTCACTGGTCAATTCCTAGGTAAGCCATCAGAGACATGTCCAGTTGTCTGTTGAGCCGATTCAGCCGGTCCAGATATCGCTCATTTTCGTCCGCATTCTTGACAGCATACATTGTGAGAAGAGCTGGACAGAGTTTAGGAAGGAGTAAGGGATGGAGAAGGCTCTCTGGAGTAATCATCATAGATCTAGAAATAAAAATGTGTAGTCACTTTGTAATCGTTTCAGTATTAATAGCAGAATATTTATGCTAGACAGTTTCAAAGTGTCACTAATGAACAGCCAGACAATGTTACCAGTAATGTGTCCGAACTTGTAGACCATCCTACAAATGAGTGAGGTGGACTTGTGTGGGGGGGAAAGAAGGGTGTTGAAAACTGCCTATGTTACAATAACAGACTGACTCACTTTTATAAGATTAAGACCAACAACTTAAGGGTAAGCAACCAGAGAAACATTCAACTTTGTAAAAATTATATTCCATGAATTCCTGTTGTATTTCCTTATTGCCTTATACTACAATCATGAAAGAACTCAAGGGTAAGTTAAAACCTTTGCTTCTTGTTCTGAAAATTAGTTATCGGTGAAACAAACATTTGATACTTGGATTGTAACAAAGCCAGGGCTTTACAAAAGCCTCACAAAGGACACAGCTAGACTAATTCTACAGGAAGGGCACGAAAAACTAAAACCATTTCCTGGGGAGTACAACTGCAAGCAGCAACAGCATTCATGGCAGTTTATTGCCACCAGCTATGTCAATTAGACCAGCAAAGCACAACTTATAGTCCTTACATATCTTCTCCTGTGCCTTGTTCTTTCTGACCAAAAGTATTTTCTGTAGATCCTGTGTCTCCACTGGTGTAGTCATAATAAAAATCTGTTGGAGTCTGCTCTACTACTGGTGTCCTTGGTTTACCACTGAAGTCTGGAAGCTCAGGAAAAAGGATTCTAAAATTGCAAAAAAAAAAAAAGGTCACGTACAGTGACAGAAATGTGCAAAGAGTGTTCACATTAGATTATTAATTTAGGATTATGGCATTACCTGCTGAAATCACATATAAGTTTGTAATTGTAAACATTTCATCTTACTTAGGTAGGTTAAATCACCTAGTTATATAGAAGTGTAGTAAAAAATAATTCCCGAAACAAAAAAAACCAAAAAAAAAAATGGAAATCTCCCTCTTGTTTCATTCCTTTGTGAAAATACTCCTGTAGTCCATGTGCAAAAGTAGATTTGTAGTTCACCATGCATTCAGTTCAAGACCTCAAAATTACAGATGGGTAAATATTGTCATTAAGAGCGGTAATTTAATCTCCTTCAATGTAGATAACATTATTCTTAAAATATAGCAGGAGACAGATGTTTTGAGTAATACTACTATTAAGTTACATAATTATATTAGATAGTAAATGCTATTCCTTTCATGGTTTGGAATAATCACTCACTGTAGACAGGTTTCCTTTATTGTAAAAAGTCAAGACAAGTATTTACATCTTTCTACAAGGGCAGACTAAGATTTGTTTTTTTTTTATTTCAGAGGAAAAGCTAGTGTTACTTAAATTTAGTTTGCAAGTCTTTTAGATGCAACCTAATCACCTAAATATATTTCTAATATTTTAATCAAGGTGGTACTGCATCTTGAGATGATGAATTTCAAGTTTTAATAGTGGTATTTAAAGGACTACCTGAATATACAAGTATTAACATCAGTACTAATCAAAGTATTTACCTGATTGCCTGACTATATTTCTAATATTTTAATCAAGGTAGTACTGCATCTTGAGATGATGAATTTCAAGTTTTAATCGTGGTATTTACAAGACTACCTGAATATACAACTATTAACATCAGTACTAATCAAAGTATTTACCTGATTGCCTGACTATATTTCTAATGTTCGTGAAAGTGTAAACTGGTCAGTCAATGGCAGATGGCTCAACCAGTAAAGGAAGCTTAAATATTGAAAGGTTACGACTATAGGGTAATACAAGACAGTTTTACAGCACTCTTTTGTTAGGGCCAGTGCTGTAAAGCTGTCTTGTAGTACCCTATAGTCATAACCTTTCAATATTTCAAATATTTATATCAAGCTAGTATTACACCTTGAGATGATGAATTTCAATAAGTCAAAATTTTTATTGCAACACCTGATAATATTCAAATATTTTTCATCATGCAACCATTTCATGTAAAGGTGATGAATTACAAGTTAGTAAAATTTAAAGCATTTACCTGACTATCTCATATGTCTTCTTTATAAAACACTTGACTTCATCGATAGCGTACGGTAGAAGCAACTGATGGGCACCAATACCAACGTAGGAGGCTCTGAAAGCATTGACTAGATTCTCTATCAATCTACCCAGGGGATGAATGGGTAGGTCAAATGACTGCAGAGAGAGGATACTAAAGTGTAAAACAGTGCAGACAGCCTATAAACAGTGATGTAACTAGCAAGTAGTTACTGAAGGTAAATAAATTGTATGTTTTCATGTGAATCAAATCAAATTAAACAGAAAGAGCAGAGGAAAGGTGGATGAGTGGAGAGTAGGGTGGTAGCTTGAAAGCTGCCATGTAGGGCAGACAATGAACAACTGAGTGTTATAGATGTTCCTTAGGGGTAAATGTATGTAAATCAAACTTATATCATGAGCAATCCTTTCTCATAAATAAGAGAGATTGTTCTCATTTCAATTTGTTTACTACCTGTATTACAGCAACTACATGGTATTGATCACAAAATAAGATTAAGTTTCACAGCCAAATTTATAAAACCAAACTTGGATAGAAACTTTCATTTAGGGGTTTGAAAGGTATGCGTTTCTCATCATTAATACAACTTTTTCATTAATTTCTAATGGCACCATTTATTTTTACAAACATTGTACATTTTCTGAGGAACTTACAAATTCTGCTGCAATTTACAATATACAAGCAGACAGCATTAACCAATTTTTTTTTTAATCTCACCTTTGAAAGATAATTTTCAATTTCCTTGAGATTCTTTGATGTAATAGTACTGCGGTTGTGTTCAGGAATTCTCTCTAATTCTTCTATTGCCTTCCTGAGAGTTGGTATATCCACTTCTGCTTGCAGTCTGTTAGAAATTTGCAATAAATATTCATTAGATGCTATTTAATGTCCTCCCCTACAAACCTATTAAGAATACAAACCAAATATCATCACTGCTACCAGCCTTTAAGCAAAAGGCTGTAGTAATATTCACCTGAGAGGGCAGTATTGCTTTCTGAAGTATGTCAAATGAAAACTAGAGAAGAACAGAATATGCAAATTGCCAAAAAAGTTAGGCCAATCCACAGTTTCAACAAGAGGCCTAGGACCAAGAGGTCACATGACAAATGATACAGTATTTACATTCAGCAACATGTCAGAATTTTGTAGAAAAGCCCACAAAGTGGAGCAAAGACTTAAGGGGATTAATATCAGACCAAAAGAGCAGTTACTCTTTAAAATTTTGGCACTGGATATCTAGGGTTACTCTCCATCCTGTCAGACATCTTGCTGAATGATTAAAGAGGCCTCAAAACGATTAATTCAGTCACCCACCTAATTTATTTATCTACCAGCCCTCTTTACATTTTATTTGCTACCAATCTTCATGAGAAATAAAAGTTCTCTCTTTCTGTCTCCTGAGTTCTTGTTGACTTCTTGATATTTCTAGTTTCTGGAATTCACACCTCTATAGAGGGATACTACTGCGACACATTAGATGAATGCCCTTCAAAAGCAAAGACGAGTGATCTTGCCCTTCAAAACAGAAGAAACGCACTACCTTGCCCTTCAAAAGCAAAGAGACATGGGATCTTGTGATGTCAGTGAAAACTTCCTATTGGTAAGCCTTTCATTTGTGTATTTATGTTCCCACCTCCTTTTAAGAACTCCAGTTACATCTTTCTGACTGTCTCCTAAGTTCTTGTTGACTTTTTGATATTTCTTCTTTCCCCATTCACACACCTATATACAGGGATTTCAGGTGACGTCACACGATTGGGATCGCCATAGATACTACTGTGACACAATAGATGATAGCCCTTCACAACCAAGAGAAGCACAGTCTTGCCCTTCAAAACTGAAGAGAAATGCAATCTTGCCCTTCAAAGCCAAGGAGACTCCCCATCTTGTGATGTCGATGAAAACCCTCTATTGGTAACCTGCTATTCTTGTATTCATTTTCCCACCTACCCTTCTAAGAACTCTAGTTCCCTCTTTCCAATAGCTAGAGCTGCTGCAATACTGGTCCAGGCCTTCCCACAGTCTGGTTTGTTACATCCACAGCCAAGATCTTGCCAACATTCTGAGAAGATATCCAACCACTTGTTGTCAGCTGACACTGTGTTTTGTCCGAGCATCCTACACAGCAAGAAAGGGGAAAGGATAAATGTGTTGTTATAATGAATTCTGGGAGGAATATCAGGAATTGTGGGTGGAGTATCTATCAGGACTTGTGGGTGGAGTATCAGAACTTTCAAGAGACTTCTGTAGCATGTGCAATAAGAGTGCTACATCAGCACTACTTATCAATGTCAACTACAGCACAAGGTGTTTAATTTCATAGTAATCCTTCTTCTCTAGATACTTCTGAGGCTGGTTTAAGAACTTATTTTTTTTACTCAAGATTTTAATTTGTAATCTTACTTTCTTGGCTGTTTCGTAGCTTTGTTTTTGGATGAGTTCTCCATCATTTTCGGTTTTCATTATTTTTCAGTCTGTATCTACTTTGTCTTGATTTTTTATCATGTTTTAAGGCTTCTCTTACTTTTAGTTTTAATTTCTTACTGTTTTAGTCTGCTTTATGCTGTTTCCTTACTGTTTTTACCTTTGAAACTGCACCTTTGTTTACTTTTGTGGAATTGTGCACATTATAATACATTTCTTACTATTATTATTTCTTAGGGTGTGGGTATAAGCACATGGGTAACTTCAAGACTAATATGTAACTTCAAGATGTGGTTGCAAGTTAAAATACAACTACATCAATGGTGCTTATAAGTGTTGGTACCAGAACAAAATGTAGTTGTGAGGATGAATACAACTTCCAGAACTCTGCTAAAGGGAGAACAAGTACACAAAATGGTTGCACCAGCTGTACTCATGACTGTTAATTGTGGATGTGCACAAAGCTGAGAACCTTTTCACTTTAACAATACTTAGTCCTGGAAAACCCAAAACTATTTGACCACAAGATTATTTCTATTGTTTACTAGCGAAAAGCAGACCTTGTTTGTACACTTCCTCCTTTGCAAATCTAAGGTTTTGTTGCTAAGACCTTCAAATCCAAATGAGTCCAATGTAATGTATGAACATACCTGACCAATGATGGTGGTGGTCCCTCCTCAGCAAACTTGCTAAAGGTTCCGTTGACTTTGACTTCATCTCCCCATAACCCATTGAAGGAGCCCTCTACAAAGTCCCCATTGGGCATGGTAAGGGTACCCTGGGAGAAAAGATGGAACATGAATATGAGATTCATAAAACAAGTACACAACCTTTCTAAAGATATCATCAAACCACTGCTTACATTAGTTTGGACCCGTCCCTACCATTGCAAAAGTCTGGAACATACTTTGCAATAGCTTACTAAGGATTGATTCAATGTAATGATTTGAAAGATATCATAGGAACACAGACAACAATGTAGAGAGATTAATAAACTCAATGGCCATACCCTAAAAGGATACTTCTAACTGAATAATTTAATGCTGACTTCAAGTTTTGAAACTTTTGAAACTTTAATATATGTATTTTTTGCATCAAAGTGTCGTTCTATCTCTTTTACTACTTGTCATATGCCCCAGTCTCCTCTGACTTAATATATAAATGAGTTTCATTCTGATTGCTCTCACAATCAGTCCACCTGTGAAAGTCTCCAAAGTCATCACTCACCATTTTAATGCCCAGTTCATCACATATAAGTTTTTCTTGTGAAATAGAAGTGTTTGCAATTGCTATGCTGACTGTCACACCTCATGTACAGACAGTGTGTTAACAGTATGACCACAAGGCAGGACAATAAATACAATTGAGATATAACAAACACCTCGACAGTCCAAACATCCAACAAATGAAGAGAAGACTGATGTAATGACAGTAGCGAAAAAACTGTCTGCAAGCCTATAAAAATGTTCACACCCTTTTGCTCATCTGTTGATACCAGCTATGAGACAAAAATTTGAAACCCACCCAAAACGGCCTCCTCTCTGAGCAGCTTGTGGTGGGGAAGATTCAGAAGTATGTCACATGATCTCACCTTGCCATTTAAGGTTGGTCCAGAATTTAACTGACCCTGGAAACATGTCCCATCCTCTGTAATCAAAATTCCTGGTCCCTAAATAGAGTAAAAGAAGATACTAGTAAGAAATAAGCATCTTCCTTGACCATATCTGGTCCCATTTCATCTCTGTAGAGACAGACAGTAAAAGAATTAAGTAAACACATAAAACACATAAGAAAAAGAACATCAAGCACACAAGAAATACATAACAACACAAAAAGATGAAACAAATACATAAACCTAAACCTGAAAGATTGACTATCACATAATAAATGCTCATACTTCCTTGTTAAATTGTTGTGAAGAACTAATAAAAATATAGTTATAAAATAGCAGTGGCTTTATCAGTTTATTATTTCCATCCATATAAAGTAGCATTCATTGAAAGGCAACCCTGGACTGCATACTGGCTAATATTATTTTTCCATTTTTTGTTAGAATGATGTCAAACAGTCTACATAGTCAAGAGGTACAAGTACTCCACTAGGCATGGCTCAATTTATACTGCTCATCAAGATGGTGACCTTCCACAATATATTAACAGACTATGGCCATGTTATATTAAAGTATTTGAGATTTTTCCACAGCAAGAGACATTAGTTTTCTGACAGGTCTGAACAAAAAAAATTCCTTGTATCTTAATCTAAAACAAAGGTAGACAAACCTCACCTGTAATTTATCATCTGAAAAATGACCCTCATAGTACACCCCATCAACCGTGATCACAAATCCATCGCCATGACGCTTACTGTCCTGCCAATGTCCCATGTACTTCTCCCCATGCAATGAATCGTCCTTTACACCGTAACCATGGAAACAGTCTTTCTTCCACTGACCAACATAGATGCTGGCAGGGTTGACACACTGTAGAATTCCATTACCGCTACATTGGTTATCTTTGAAATAACCTAGGTAAACATCCCCATTGGGGTACCTCAGAAAGCCACGTCCTTCCCGTTTACCATCCTTCCATTGTCCTTGGTAAACCTTTGTCTTACTACCTGAATCAGCTGTTGGTTCAATAGACCATCCAAACCTAAAACGGAAAAATATTACAATATTCCTAAAACTATAACCATTCTTTATAAAAATTTCTTCTTTTTAATCCTCCAGAACATTAATACTCAAACTTCAAAAAATAACTTGTTAGAAAATCTGCTAACATGGTGACTATTCCCATACAGCAAAATGTGCTGTAATTTCTATGCAATTCAAAAAAAATAATAAATAAAGAATTTGCAAAAATTACTCCTGAGAAATGCCATAAGCAGTCAAGTGTAGGCATGAAGTATTTATCTTTATGAATTAATCTAAACTTTTTCCTTCCAAACTGAAAAATCTACCCACAATGAATCTGAATTTGAATGGAATGGCTAAATCAGACAACCGTCTTTTGTGATATTGTAGGAAACACCCTCACATGTCTTACTTGGTTGTTAAACACACCACCAGATGTGTTAGATATAATTGAATGTTGTAGCAAAACCAGAAAGCTCGATGGTACACAAATGCACACATACACACACCACCAACATTAACTGCAAAAGATTCTATCTGCCTTTGATAAGGCATCAATTCCCAAACAAGTTTGCCATTTTTAAGTATTAAGTCTGATGAATAATGGTTAACTCACCCATTTTGTTGCCCATTAATTAGATGTCCAGAGTACTTCCTCCCATCAGGCCAAGTTAGCGTTCCACTGTGTAGGAGAACAACCTAGTGTTTTATTGAAACTTATACAAAAATTGACACTAGTACACTGCACAGTGAGTATACAGTATACATAATGTGATGCACATACCAGCATAAGCTTGCCATTAAAGTTTGTCAGGTTATGCAGTATTATACTGCACTGAAATACTTTCTCCAATCATACAAAGTTCATGTTTCACTAGGAGAACTATGAGAAGTATACTGCAAAGGGTTCATAACACACATTCTATGACACACATGAAAACAAAAAGCCTTCTGATTAACATGCTCCTTTACAATCTAACCAACTCAAATTTCTAAGCCTTTGATACACAAAAATCTGTAATTTACAGTATATCTTAAACCTATGCAACATAATGTTACACATGAACCCTATCATACACTAGGTAAACTGCTAACACTGATATCACTTGTTGTTAAAATTAATTCATAGTTGCATGTAATGTAAGTGAAAACACTAAACAGGTAATGCTGTACAACATGACAATCCAATATCATAATATAGTTCTATTTTTTACCAAATTTTTAGAGATATTTAGAGCACCAATTTCACTTACATGATTCCATTTGGACTTAATGACTTGGAATAACTTGGAATAACCTTCTAGGCAAAATCCAAGCAACATTGTTATAAATGTTGTTTAAAAATTCAAATTCATGTGTATGTGTATTACAGTTGGTAATGCATCAAGCAAAAGTCTTGATTAAAATCTTACAGTACAGACTGGAAAATGATATTAAATGATAGTACCTGCCATGCGGCTTTCCAGTCAACCACATTCCTTCGTAAGTGACATGCTTTCCTTGTTGGTGATTAGCAAAAGTATGACGACCAGGACGAGCCAGCTTTGGTGGTACCCTTCCATTGGGAGATTTTACTTCCTGTTTTTCTTTCCCTGCTGTCAAAATGACATCAATGGTTTGATTAATGGTCCAGAGCCATTCAGCTTTCTCAGCTTGTGAGTTAGTGTGAAGGAGAAGTGTTTTCTCTGGCATCGTCAGCTGCAACGCATTCCTATCAGATAGGTAGAAGTATCAAATATTACCAACCCTTCTCCTCCAACAAAGTATCTCAAATAAATACTGCTGACACTTCCATACTTCTACTAAGAGGTTAAACTAGATCCCATACACACAAAATTGCTTCAAATACTTATTTGTCCTCTTCTTACAAAAAAGGGGGATGGGGTGAGGGGTGTCAGTGGTAAAGTTTACAGATATGGTATGAATACTGTCCATCACTTTGTGAATAACTTTAACGACATGCTTAGGTAGATTAGATAAAAACAAAGCAGATGATTTATGCACCATTTATTTACTTCAGGTATCTCACAATCATACCTCCTAATAAACTCCCTGCTTCACATCCTGGTAAACATCACATACCACTACATTACAAGATTAGTTACACCTTGGCTCACAGGTGCGAACTTAAACAAAGCATTTGTGTAGGCTTTAACCAAACTGGACAACTCCTTCTGCCCCACCCCAACCCCTGCACCCATCCCCACCCATTTGCCTGATATGTAATATTACCTAGCTAGCTGTGCAAGGGTTAAAGAGGAGGTCTGAAAGATTACAAAGATGTTTCAAAATGATGTTGAGATTACTACATGGTCTCCCCCTCCCTCACCTTCCCTTTAAAGTACAATTAATGTTAATCAGAAACATTTTCTGGCCCATATTGAAGTGGGTTTAGCTAGAAAGTAAATATAAGTTAGTAAATGTTAAAATATATACTCAATAAGACTTACTTTGTTTGGTCCGTGTCAGGAATTGGTTCTGCCCAGACCAGAGATAAACCGTAAACATGATGGCTGGTAAACTGGGATAAAAACACAAAAAAACTATCAATCAAACACTATGATACTGCACAAAAATATGTAGATAATAAGCACGGTAAGTATAGTTAGTTTGTTAGATAAGGTTTTATGGCTCAGTTTGTAACCAATTGGTTAAAGTCGGGCCGGCCACGGCCTTTTTTCCAGTTGTGGCTCAATGGCTTGTTTTCCCTACTCCACTGCTTATGCTGAGCACCAAGCACAATGGCAGTAAGTATAACAAGCACCGATTAAAAGAATTACCAAAATGAAAAATAAAATGATATCGAGAAGCAAAAATTTCTTGTGTTAGTTGAAAAGTATGTCAACAGCTTTTGGACCCACTCCAAAGGACTTTTTTTAAAGTTGCAGGTAAAGGAGGGGCAGATATCTAGATGTAAAAAATATGCCACTGTGGGCTTGGTTATTTCAAATCAACAAAAAGTTGTAAAGGTGACCTTGTGCATAATGAGCTTCTGCAAAAATTCTGATAAAGCTGTTCTAGATACATGTCACAGATTCTAACATTATCTTTGTTATTCTCAGTACCGATTTCAACATTAATCAGAGAAGCTGGAGGAAGTCTTGCTTTGTCAACAAAAAAACAGTAAAGATATCAGATATACAGAAAAGAGCAAAACACACTCTATTCAGGCAAGTTGACAAATGCTAAAACTTTAAACAGACATACATCTAGTGGTAGTCAGAATAAGTAAAAAAGTAAAACTGGAATATCAGTTTTTTGCATCTATTAAGGTAGACATAAAAATATCCCAACTGCCATTTCAAACCTTTTAAAGTTAGTAATTCTGGAGACTGAACACTAAAATTCATCAACAGAGTATTTTAAACAACTTTCTTGCTTTCCAACTTTAATGCATGCTTTATAGGCCTGAAGCACACAATGACCATGTTGTACTTGTATCTTACCTGATTCCACCAATTGATGATGATTAAAACAAGACTTGTGTGTATTCCCTGGGCTTGTAAACTATATCAATAATACACCTAGTACTAGCAGAAATCTCCAACTGTCGAGATTTGTCAAGTTAAACTGTGAGGAAATATCCTTACTCACATGTATGTGAGTAGGCCAGCTGTAAAATTATGGGTAAAATAAAGTATGAACTAAACCATTCCCCAAATGTATGCTCACAACGAAATGGTTTATGCAATACCTGTTTTATTAAACTTGTAAATCCTGGCCAAAGCAATGCTAGAGATGTGTTACAATATGACCTATATTGCAATGTGGTGATTTTGCATGTAGATTCTGAAAACTTTTAACCAAATGTGAATCCCAAAGAAGGGGGAGGGGGCTCAGGAAAGGAACTGCTGCAAGTATTTTAAAATGGCAGATTTAAATTTTCTGTGTTACAGTAGTTTATTCAACACTAAGGAGTTAGATGAAAAAAGTTCCACTTAAAGGAGATATGGGACTAAGCTGTTTTATTAGTATTGCTATTGTACTTGGTACAAGATTAATTTAGTGGAAGGAAGTATATTGTTAACAATGGTCACTGGAGATCATGCATAGCAATAGTGCATATTTTACTGAGAGACAGTAGCATGCTATACACAGCAATCTATACAACATATATGATCACTTTATGAAATGACTGCATCTTTCAATTGGAAAAGGGGAAGGATAGCACATTTGCTAAATTCCATCACGCATGTAATGGCGAAAAGTATTTGATGATGATAACTTTTGTATCACTTCCTAAATCACCAAACTGCATGGTAGGGGCATACGATAGGAATTTTCCTTGGGTCCAAAAGACACAAGAGGTACATAAATGTGTTTCCATCATAGCATCATCAGATTGTACAGCCATGGTCTTCAATAAATAAAGGCAATTGGGTTTGTACAGAGAAGATCCCTCTACAAGCAGCTGTTATAAAGCTCTACCACCTAAACATATGAATGACCCCTAGATCACTTTATCAAACTTAAAACAATTTTCAATAGAAAACAACAGTGAGCAATTTGTAGAATGATTACAATGTTGTTAGTACCACCATGGCATTCCCACTCACTAATACAACAAGTGATGTTGAGTACAAGCTAGCTCTATGAATGGTTTAATAACTTCTTTACCGGCCTATCACAACATGTGATTATTCACAAAGATGAAACCACACATTAAAAATTGCTTTAATAAAGCCCTCTTCATCAGAATTATACCAATTTATACATGCCATTGCTGTAACTATGATGTAAACAAAACCATTCAAAACTTTTTCATTCCCTTCAACAGTGTTCATTTTTATTTGCCTCCTTCCTCCTTCAACAAATCTGTGATAAAGTTGTCCTCCCAAAATTACTGAAGACTAAATATCATCTGAGATTTTTGAATATCTTTCAAAATAAGTTCAACATTCAAAATTTGCACAGAAGTTTTGAGCTTTGAATTCTTTATCGTAAAGTCACTAAAGCTGCAGGGTTATAATATAATAACATAATAAACTGCTATGCTCTCCTATGTTTAGCTATCAAAGCAGATTATGAAGTGGAAGGGAATGCAATTCAGATAATATATTATTATACTTCTCACAACTCTTTATACTTTGAATTTTTCACAGTAACAGTATCGATTGAGCTATGCCATCCAACACCACAAGATTTGTTTCATAATTCTTAAATACTTTCCAACAATTTTGGTGTGTATTGATGTATTGCTAAGTGTGTTATAAAGAAGAGATGCATGAATCCAATGTGAGTTCAATAGTCCCATCCTGTTACCATGGGTTACTGTTTCGCCCAGTACCTTTTGTTCTGAAACCCATGATATGATTCATGATGGTAATATTCAATCAATGCACTGAAATGGAATTCTAATTAATACAAAAAAAAGGCATTAAACACTGAATGAAAAAACAATAAACATTGAAACATCCCATAAGAAGTTGGAATGCAACATTCTCTGATTGCAATCAGATGAATAAAAATGTTAGAAGTGATCTGTTTAGAAAAAGGTTTTCTTTGCAAAGGGAAGCTATGAATACAATAGAGACAAGGGAATTAAAGGATAGAGACACTGCCAGAGATGCTAATGGCAGAGGACAACAAATGGGTATCAGGAATACAAAAGTTATACAACTAAGAATATCAAATTAAAGGGGATAAAGTGCAAACAATAAAAAGCAAAAAACAAAAAACAAAAAAAAATGGAGATAAATTACTAACGATTTGACTTCCAGCTGAAGGCTACAACAGAATCAATGAAAAGGACAAAAGAACAGGAATTAATTTCCCTCCCAGTTGATCTTCCACCTTAAAATAAGAAATTTTGACCATCTTTTTCACTACCAAAATGCTTTACCCAGGCCTAATGTAGTAATGTTCAAATTGAACTTGAACAGAGGGAATCCTGCAGGCATTTGTAAGATATTTTCAGGGGCATATCAAGGAATTTTCAGTAGAAGAGGGCAAGGTTTGATTGACTGTTGTCCTGGATGACAGGACTAATGGAGAGGTCTAAGGGGAGGAGGAGGTATCCTCCTCCCCTCTAGAAACATTTTGCTTTTGGAAGAGGGCCCAGATGCAAAATGGTGCCATATTTGACACATTTTGAAGCATTTCCTTTTTTTTCTTCAAACATGATGCAGAGAGGCCAACTGATACATTCCTACTCAGTACTGGCTTTGTTTCCTGCATGCACATTAAACACCTACTTAATCTCTATCGGTAATAAGGCTCCCTCTTTGGACTGGATGGATCTTCCCTGGCTGGCAACTTTTTAAGTAGACCCTGATTCATAAAAGGTACTGCAACCCTGCTTTATTAGCTTCCTGAGTAAATTACACACACCAGATAGACCATGAGCATGTAAAACTTGCTAGTCTTTCTCTTTTTTTCCCACATAATGGGTTAATCCACCTCTTCTATACATCTATCAAACACATTACCAAAAACCACTCATTACCCCTTTTCCTACCCCACCCCTTCCCCACTACACCACCCCTTCCCCACAGCACACTTGAGGTTGCAGCAATGGCAAAAAAAAAGTAGCAACAACACATGGCAAAGTAAAATGGGGGAGGATAATTTTCATAGCAGGATGAGATACCACAAAGATCACTTTAGCATCACAAACTCTCTCACACTACCTTTGGTGAATTTTTGGTTGTTCCTTTGGCTTCTAGAGGTTCACCCTCAAAAAAAAGAATCAAATAGATGAGTAATTTTATTCCTTTAAAGTCAACATTTAGAAGAAATAGCTCTTTTTGATATTACAATAAGTTCTTACTTGACAGTAAATTAACTGACATACCAATATGTGAATAATTAAATTTCATTAATAATGTGAATACAGGGCATGATGTTGGACGGTTGTTTGGTGGTTGGACTTTTAAACTCTGAAAAAAACACCCGTTTCATAAATGTTAAACAAATCCACATCTACATACTCCCTGCTACTAGCTGTACCCCATCCTAATAATTAATGGAAAAAACATGACTAGCTGTTGAACTTACAAACAAACAACTGTACAGTTCCTTAACACAACAACCAAACATTGACAAGGCTTCCTGTCAAGCCACCTGCAGTTCCTATTCTATTAACAGGCATATTAAGTCAGAATACTAGACATTCTTATTGTTGTCTATCACAGTTCGTACTTCATTTATAAATCAAGTATTTGACTTCAGTGATTAACTTTATCAAACTTTTGACTTAAATTTGAACTTTTGAGTTTCTGAAACTTAGAATTCATTGTCTACAACTTGGCACTTTGAGTGCTAGACACTTGAAATTTGAGTTTCTGAAACTTTAAAATCACTGACTACAACATGGAATGAGAGACTGAAACTTAAATTCATGGAATATAACTTGGAGGTTTAAGTATCTGAAACTTAAAATTCAATGCTTACCTGTGCATGAACAAAGACATCATTAAAGAGAAGAAACCAATTTGTAGAGAGACGTCCAGCATTGACTACCTGAAGAGGTTTCTTTCTACTGTCTCGAATTATTCGCCTGTCTGGTCGCTTTAAAGACTCCTGTCAAAGGATTAACACAGAAGTGAAACAAAAGATCAAACCACAGGAATGGGGGTATTTAGGAACATTACAGGACTTATTATCCACCCCTTTGAAAAGTGTCATGGATAAAGATTTGTTCCAATAACCAAGTTCATAGTTACAATTGCGCATGTCCAAAATGAAAATGTGTACAGGGTATAAACAAGACGATTGCTTATAGCATAAGTGTTACATTCTTCACTCAAAACTTTTGTAACTCTGAACCAATTTGCTCCATTTTTGGAAGATTATATTATTCAATGTATGGGGGTAACATTTGTGCAGTTCCATGTTACCAGGATGAGCACTTTCCTTAGGTGAGCTTTCAAAAAACTTCTCATACACTTTTCCTAAGGTATGTACCGTGTTTGTACCCCTTTGACCTTTGACATCATAATATTATCATAACATTACAATATCATTACTTTTAGCTGTGAACTGGCTTATTTTTTTCCAAATTTCTTTCTAAAATATGATGTCTGCTAAGCATTTTCAGTATGGACACATGACTTGTGTCATCTGTTTTTAAATTCAGTTGTATGACTGTTGCTAAAGCTTTTATTTTTTTCCTTTAATTTCTCAAAAAACTCTTTCAATATTTTTCAAGTCGCTTCAGACGAAACCAAATAACACAACCTTAACAAAATTATTATTGATGGTATGAAATATATGCCTTTATTTTAAAAATCTTTCAAAGGCATCCTCACCAAACTTTACACTTGATTTAGCATCAAAATTATCAATTAAGTATGTAAAAAGTTAAATTTTTGAAACTCACAGCTAGTTTATTTGGACATGAATCCCAGAATGCCTTTGTTTGTTCAGCATCAGCAATACAAGCATCCATGGTTCCTTGTACTTTTTCCCATGATTCACTGCTGCTACCTAGCAACTGGTATTCATCAGAATCCTGTCAATAAATAAGTATTAGTTCAAACGCTGTGGTATTGTTATATTATATTAACACAATGTCCAAAGAAAGCTAAAGGAAATGTTTTTATATACCAGACTACAGTCACTGAAGGCTGCATCAACACCATGGTCAGGGTGTAGATAAATAGGTAAGCAGTTAAGATGTGAATAGACCACAAAAAAAATGAGACCAAACCAAAACCACCCGTAACCAAAGTCATTTTTGGGTTATTTAGGTAATCTTGGACCAAGTGGTCTGACCTGTCATGCCATAAAGCGTCATCTAACAAATCTGACCAGTCATGCAGCAAACATAATTTTGGTTTTGGGTGGTCTGTCTGTTTTTGACGCAACCCGAGAAAAACTGCAAACCGGTGATTCAACTGGCATTAATTAAATGCCGTTTTTCCAAGTCAAAGCTACCCCCACACCAAACAGTGTAGTTGTCTCGGTGTATCCCTATTTTATGTCCATGTAAATTCCCCAATTATTTCTCTGTGCATTTTGTAAACTTTTAATACGCATACCATGAAGAAGTTGTTATTAACCACAGGCCCTCTTATTCCATGAAAGCTTGCTCCACATTTTTAGGATGGTCCCAGGTGGTCTGAGAGCTCTGTTAGTTGGGCAATTTGGCTAACCCCTAAACAGACAACGATTTGGTCTCGGGTGGACTGAACACGATGATTTGCCAGTTTCAGGTGGTCTAGGTTGTGTCCAATTCACCAGCTGGGCAGCTTGGGCATCAAAACTCAGACTGACATACACCCTTAGCACACAGATCTATATGGTAGCTGAGCAATAAATTCCTGACAAAGTGCACATGGCAATGACATAAGTTATAGTTGCTAAGAATTATCCATTGGGATATAGTAATATAAGTGTTCATTACAACAGATGAATGAACCAGAATGCAAAAAAGCATTGAGGTTTCGATGATGCATACCGTATATGTTTATTCGCAATAATGCCATGTTATCCCATTTCTTTCAGTCACTGGTAAAATGCTATCTTAGGGTGTTGGAAAAATACAGTTTTATGTTCATATTTGATCTTGGGAATTCTTGAGAAATTTTGCATTTTGACCTTTGCAGACCCCAGATGACGATCTTGTAAATTCTTGAAAATTTTTGCTTTTTGACCCATACTGACCCGAGAATAAGGTCTTGGAAGTCTTGGAAATTTTTGCTTTTTGAACTGTGGTGACCTCAGGTTAAGATCTTGCGAACTCTTATTTGGGAAATTTTCCTTTTAGACCTCTGGTGACCCCAGATAAAGTCTTTGTTTTCAGAGTTTGACCCTAAGGGTGACAGAGGCACAATAGGTTAGGAAAATTTGTATGCTTTCATATGGGAGCACTTGACCGCTTTGAGTCATGCATATGCATGAAGCCTAAACTCTGATTGGCTCAAACCCTAACCCTACTCCTAACCCTACTCCTAACCCTGATTGGTCCTAACCACACATGAGTCTGTCGTAGTGCCCCTGGTGACCCCAGGTGACCTTTGACATCCACCAAAACTAATAGGTGCTTAGTCTCACTATAACACATCTGAATA
>WURT03658128.1:0-18427 GCA_009936505.3 Holothuria glaberrima
CACTGAATTGCATACACATTGCACACACATACCGTGGGTGAAACGTAAACAAGGAAAGCTATCAACGTATCTTTGTACGGTATCTCGTAATGGACGTTTTAGTGAATGAAAAAGACATATGGTGGGTTGTGGGTTATAATTTTTGATATTGGGAGGGGATAGAAATGTAGATTTTTGACCGATTTTGACGATTTTTTGAAAATGGAATTTAAAAATGGAATTTGTGTACATCTTCAAGCCTCTCTAACTCACTCTATCCTTGCCATTCATTCTATTCCTGGTAATTCAAGCTTAGAATTCTTGTTATGAACATTTTAGCGTTTGAAGGAAAAATACTTCATTTTTAGCATTTTTTATGAATGTTAACAAATATTTGACTATGTTTTGTGAAAAAAATCACGATGCATCCCCCAACAACAATGGTGCGTTTCGATAGATCTTTCTGTTGGCTTCACCTTGGTGGTTAAGTGAAGGCTGTTGGATGTTGCATTACAAAGTTATACTTAAAAAAAATCTTTGTCTCTCGCATGCAACTTATGGAAAAGGGTTAAAGGGACATCACTTTTCAGGAAATTGCTTTTAAACGGCAGTTTTCCTCCACATTTGTTTAAAGTAAAATTAAATAACACTTTACATGTGCTACGATACTCATCAAAAAAAGCACAACCCATTTACATTGTGAAGGTTTTGACTTAAACTAAACATCGGTCATACTTAAAAGAGCGCTACCCTGTTGGTTCAATAAAACTAGCCTTTTTATTTTATCAGGATTTTTTGGCTAATAAATTTGTAAAAAGTGTTTTCTAATAAATGATAGAGACATGAAAGTACTTCCATGGTAGATGCGGCACCGTGAAGATATTCACAAGTTGAGGCATAGCAAACTTCTTAATAATTAGAATCTTTCCAATTTGGTGTGAGGTCTTTAGAAGACATTTACGTAAAGTTTTGAGTCTAGAAAGTTTAGGCAAGCAGTTAAGATGGAAGAAGTCTTCGTCTTATCGCTGGAATCGAAAAGAAGCCTGCTGAAGTGACCAGGTATATTTTCATAAAGAGGTCCTTGAGGAAATGAATGGCTTTTGCTTAGGTTGATATTGAAGTCGGAGACTGCAGAAAAAATCGTCAAGACTCTTACTGCTTCTTGAACAAAATGTTCGGAGCGGTCGGTGGTAACAACCACGTCGTCAGCATAATTAGACATCTTAATGCATTCAACTAAAAACACATATACCAAAAACTTTATTATTTGAGTTAATTAACAAGTTTGAGTCTTCAGTGCAAGTGATGAAAAGATAAGGGCTTTTAGAAGACAGCCTTCCCACACACACGTAATAATCCTAGAATAGTTTGTGGCATTACTATTGTTAACAACAGATGGAAACATGTTGCAATACTGGGTACAAATAAAGGTAAGTCATTTTCAAAATGAATTTAAGCTTGAGCGTTGTTTAAAAACTCCCGGTGCAGGCATTCCAATGCCTTCGCAAAAAGTATAATAACCTATACATCCAGTGTAAGTTTAGTATGGTGATGGGCAGTTTTCTTTTTTTTAGAAATGCTTTGATATAACCTCATCTCATCTCTCTCGTATATACATTCTTTTATAATTGCTCTAGTTCACTCAAAATGTCAGTTGGATTTGTGATAATCTCATCGTTGTCTTAGAGCACTTTCTTTTTACTCAAGTTGAAGATTTATTTCTTTTTTCGAGAGTCAGAAAATGATGAGGATTTTTATCTCCTTTTCAGTCCAGCAAGCTTTAGAGTAAAAGTTTCTATATAGTTGTGAATTACACTTCCATAGTTTCAATAAAGAAATAGTATTTCCTCTCAATTTATCTTGAAATATTTATGAACACTTCCAGATCTGCTTTGAGCAACGGGATTACTGCGAGGCCGGTCTTAAAAATGTGAAATGACAGCGCGCCGTACCTGACTTGCGAACCTTGCTAAGCGGCAGTTATCTCAAATGAGCTAATGAATGAACTTAAGGTGAAAAGACCTTCCATTCTTTTACATCCTTACAATGTTGTGTTCCTCTGTGATCACGCACACACACATGCACAAACATAAGGCCTGCCTATTGTAGAACACTTACTGTTGCACAATGGATACACGTTTTAGAGGGTAATTGGAAAAAATAAGGTCGAAAGGTGCGTAAAAGGTTTAGTATAAAGTAAACGATTTGTGACAGAAAACACTTCAAATGTCAATAGGCGTAGGAACAGGGGCAGGGGCGACCGCCACCACTCTGATTGGGGAGAAAGCTTTGTTTCGCCCCCACTTTGGATGACACGCTGAAAAATGTGGCATTGAATAGGATGAAATTACTTTAAAGTTTGTCAAACATTGCACTATTTTGAATCAAAGGCACTTAAAAAAAAAAACTCCAAATGGGAGGGAGACACCCCTTTCCCTTAGACCCCTCCCCAGGACATTGATCACTAACATTCACTTCCGCCCTCCATTTTCAGACAGCTTCCTGAGCTTACGATGCGTCCATCTATTTCGTTCGAAAAGCCGCACAGAAAATTATAGATTAATTATCTATTTAGGTCATTTTACTTTATTGGTCGAAATCGATTGGGGTCGCCTCGTGCTGTTATCTGTTTCCAAACCGGAGCAACCATCCAAGATTTAAAAATTACAATTGATATCTGTAGTCACCGAATTATATTCATAATTACAGGTCCTACTGCTTCTTTATAATTCTGAAACCTAAATCAAGTACTGTCGATATTCCTCAAAATATTTCTCATCATTTTCACTGATAGTTATGAGCAGACACTTCCTCACTTATTTAATATTCTTATGTTTAAGGACTCATGCGCCCTCCCAGCTCTTCTACTGCATCTTTACTTGTCGTGCAATTTTACTCAGTCGCTCATTTTTCTTTAACTTTTATATGTTTATGTCGAAAGACGTGACACAACGGCACCGTCGGAAAAAAAGCTTGTACACTTTTGTTGACACCCCCTTGAATTGGGAGGATGCTGTCAATGCTTGTAGCTCCATGGGAGAGGGCGCTCATCTTGTCTTTATTGAAAGCGAAATAGAAAACCAAGAAGTTTCTCGTTTTGCCAAAGTTGCAAGTAAAGGACAGCAAAGACGCTGGTGGATAGGATTGACTGACAAGGAAAATGAAGGTGAGACGATCATCGTGCATTTTTATTGTCTCTTAGTTTCGTAATATGAGCTGTAATAGCTGAATTTTTTATTGTTATGATTATGTCTTTATGGCGTATTTCTTTAGATTTCCCCATAGCAAAAAAGGCCATATCCGTGTCACACGTCCTACACCTGTCCACTACCCTAGACAAGGAGATGAACGAGGCTGGTGCCTCTAGTTAAATGCCGTCCTGCCAGTCAGACCCTCAAGTCGTTCGGCACGGTTGGCAGCACGTTAGGGACAAAAAGTTACACTGGAAGAGGACTGTTAATAACCTACACATTGAAATATGCGAAATTATTCACCTTTAAAATACTGTTGAAAGAATATTATGGTAATGGCGTTGCCTCTATCATTCATCGAATTCATAATTAAAGATTACTAACCAGGAACTTTGGGAAAAATGTAAAGTAGTTTTAACAACACTATAATTAGCAAAGATATCATAATTGTATTAGTGTTTGTGGTTTGTGGATAACTCTAGGCAGCTTATAAAGGTTTACCGACTTAAAAACAGTACATAAACTTATGGTATATCAAATACTTCAAGGCTAAATGTTTGAGATTCAAAGATTTTCTCTAATTTTTTTGCTTGGAAACGTCAGGCCCTTAAAGAATCTAAAATTCCTTCAACTTTGGGACTAAAAATAGCAATGATTTTTCTTTTTTATGCATCACTTCATGTTCGGGATAGACCCCAAAGCGCTTTACAAAGTTCCACCTAATTCTTCTCAGTCCAAACGTTCTCATTCTCCTGAGAACTATATACTAACAAAGCCGCCGTTGAAGCGGTCACGCATGTATTATTATTAAGCCTGCTCAAAGTTGTTATTTGAAGCACCGCACAAATAGGCGACAGGCCTTTTTCAGGTCTGTGGTATGACCATAGAAATTGTAGTAGGGAAGAACACTGACAGTATATCGTATCGCTGTGTGTTTGGCTAGTGAAAAGACGAAAATAGTGAGGACGCTCCCGCCTGTCCTCTGTATGGCAAACCACCAGATATCTGGCTCTCCATACGTACAGTGTACATTTGAAAATGTCATTTTATAAGTTTTTTAAAGATTAGGAGTAATTTTCAATTAGAAAAGTCATGGTACTTTAAAATTTCTTTGAATTCTCCTGCTATTGATAACTAGGGCAGAGGTAACGTCGTGATGTTTGCATTACGTGTCGTTGCTTTCTTGCCGCACAGGCAAGTAAATGCTCGAGTGGCTTCATTACAAATCACAGGACATCATCCTTCTTTACTTCAGTTTCAATGGACATGACTTCAAGTCATACCAAAGACCTGATAAATGGGATGCTTTAACCACTCTGCCATTCAGTCAGTTTATTTCAATAATATTTTGTCTTATTACATAACTTAAGCAAAAGCAGTATATACCAACATACTTAAGTCTAAGGACTTGAACGATCGATTCGATCCATTTGGGGTAAAGGTCAAGGAATTTTCAAGGGTAATATAGGCTGTCCTCGGAGAAAACGGTTCAACCCCCTCTAAAAATGTCCCTTTCGCCTTTAAGCTTTCTCAGTACAAATAAGAACACTAACATGATCAATTGTGTCCTTTACCGGAAATCTCACAGCTTTAAGTATTTGATCGTTTTGGCTCATTTTTTGGACCGAGTGAACATCCTCCTTATATCTTTTATCCCCGAGTATTCATTTTTACATCTACAGGCGTTTGGAAATGGTACAACTTGTCACTGAAGTATGCTAATTGGGGTTGGCCGCAACCGGACAACTGGAGGAATAATGAAGACTGTGGAGAGCTAAAATATTGGTGGAATGACGGTAACAATGCAGTGTGGAATGATTACCAATGTGAACGGCAGCAGGCATTTATTTGTGAGATGGATTTGCAAACGACCTCAAACTAATTATCTTGTTCAACTATGCTTAATTTGCCTGTTTTGTTGGAACCTTTTGAGCAATATACAATTTAACAAACGGGCAGAGCAATGTGAATGCATGACTCATACTAATACTCCTCATTCTGACAATCGCCATATTTATGGTACTACCATGGGCATCCAGATGACTCTCTCGATTGCAAATTTTATCCAGGGGTAATATAAAGAAAATAATTTTGTCTGTACAGAACTTTTAGAAGGCTAAATTCACTCCATCAGGGAAACTTTCCACTTTCGTTGGGAAGCCTTAATGCCTACGATTAAATACGTAATCCCGACGCCAGCCAGTGGCCCGGACGATCTGCTTGCTTTTTTGCCTCTAGAAGGGCCGATTCTTCAATAAAAACCTATATTCTCTATTTCTTTTGACAAACCCCAAATTTTCATATTTTCTTGAATAAAACTACAAAATTTTCATTTTCCAACAAAAATCCAAAACTTTCAAATGTTTGTCAATAGAAGCCCAATTTTTTTGGCAAGCCAAGCTCGCTAGTAAATTTTGCGTTTGACATCCTTTAGGCAACACATAGCTGCCTTTGTCGAGACTTCAAGTTGCTGCACTCCCGTCGGGGAGCTGTACCACTCTGTTGGGCAAACCCTGGACCCACTCTGATTCTAGACTCTTTAAGAAAGTTTAAATCCCCCTACATTAAGTCGTGTTCCCAAGTGCCCCTTGGATGAAATTTACGGTTTTTTTAAATCCACGAAGATATAGATTAAGAAACTAGGACCCAATGCCACTTTGTCAGTCAATTAAGCCAGGGCTGTAGCTGGGGTCATATGCTTGGAAGTGTGATAGTCCAAAAATTCCGACAGACTGGATGTTTTTCCAGACTGGTTGGCAGCACGTAAATTGCACCTTTTATTTTATGCGCCCTGCGGTTTTATACAGCAGTGGGGATCGTTCCTTTGGCACTTCATAAAGGTGACGTCCTGGGGGACTGAGGGGTGTAAGGGGACCAGCTGTCACTCTCTCATTTGAGAAATGTTTGTTACTTTAAGGTTGCTTAGATGCAAAATGGTGTTTTATTTGGGACATTTTTGGAGCTGATCGTATATGGTTGGAAAATGTCCATAATTTAGTAAATTCTAATGTTTGGTAAGGTGAAAATAGAGTAAGTTGTCTAAGACAAGAATACCTTGTCAACAAACCTTCTAAAGGCCCCCTTTTGGATACTTTACTGTCTTCTGTTCGCGGAATTCTTTTTTAAGCAAAAATACGTGCCTGGAGTCAACAGAAACATTCTTGGACTATTTTGAAAATTTTCCTTTCCTTTATTGTGCATTACAGAAGGACATCTAAGGCTGTAGATACCTGTTTTTGGCCTCCTTGAAGCTCTGGATCAATTACATAAAATGGGGGCAATGAGATAATGCTTATTACCTGACATCCAAGTGATAATATAGGGCAGTGGTTCCCAACTTTTTTCAGCTCAACGCCGCCTTTCACCGAATTGGACTGGGCAAATGCCCCCCTCCCGCTACCCGGTCTATAACATAGCATTGCTATGCATGAAACGATGAAAACAAAAACACATGTTGAAGTGTGGTATGCCCCTCCCCAAGATCTAATGGGGATCCCAGGACAGCGCTCCAGTGGGAGACCAAGGGGGAAAAGCCCCCGGAAGCTCTCGGATATTTAAGAAATTGCCCAATCAAGAATAATGCACTGTAAGTCAATTTTTATTATCTTCCCATTATCTAAGAACCTTACAACTGCGCTCTAAAGAAATTACAAAAATCCACCTTAGACCAGTTTGTATTTAAAATAGTTACTAATGGAAGGCCTCCTCTTTGATGCTACAAGGGGATTGCACTGTGAGTGGGCGGAAGAAGAATGATATTTGGTAGCATGAAACATTGAAGGACTTCTGTCACCGTGCACCAGGGCCGTAGCCTGGCCGAAATATCAAAGAGGGCAGTTCATGACAGCGTCCAGTGGCGTAGCTATGATAGTTGGCACACAGGCGAATCCTTTTTTTGGCTTTGTCACCTACTGCCGCCCAGAGGGAGGGGTGTAGGAAGCGGGGTCTAACAGGAAGAAATGACATTTTGTAAGGTCTCTTTATAGGTGGAAATTGATGCCTTTGTCAAAGCTTTGAACAGACTATGTGTTCAGAAATTCGCATCATTTAGCGCACATTTAATTATTTTGTTTTTGTTTGAGAGGTGGTGTGTAGCATAGCTCATTTTTTTTGTCAAAAATGCCTCCCAGATTGGTGTAAATGAAAGAAGCCTTCTGTACTTCCAAAGCTGCATCTAAACACTTTTTGGGACTTCATTTTTTTAGAAACCAAGACTTCGAGAAGAAACGTCGGTTTAACTGGAAAAATTTATTCGGTAAAACCACTTCGTAAGAGAACACATGACTTAAAGGTACTAATACAAGCTATAATTAATTCCGCATGAAATTAAATATTATCATATGGCTTTATTTTATGTTGGTATGCTGTGCCAGACACCGAGTGAGAAAGAATACTAAAATTCTTCAACGAATAGGCTTCATCTGTGCTGTGTGCATCATGCATGAGGAAGTAGGTTCATTTGTTTGTGCATGTTACCCACAGAGGAACCTGTCTGCGGCGGGGTTCCGGGGACCTTACAGGGAAAGCTTTGGAAAAAGGAAACCTGTAGGCTATATGCGATCTCCCAGGTTCTGAGGGCCTTAAAAACATAATTAGGAGGATGGAGTGTTTAGTATTTTCAGTATTTTTTCGGTTAGGGTTTGAAAATCTCAGGGGACAGTCCACTCCCTTGCACTCCCCCGCAGGCTACTGCCCTGGCCACTCAAGCTGCACTTCAGGTCGTTATAATGAGAAAGACGAAATTAGCTGACCCAAAACTTACATTTTTGAAAATATTTGAAAGTTTTCCTAATAGTACATTGCAAAATGTTATCTATAGTGTTACAGTAATTTACAACTGTCTCTTCTGTCAGTATGTCATGTCTATCGACAGCAAAAAAGTACTACAATTTCGAGGAAAAAGTGATGGGGTAATTTTAGCTATGCTTACGGTTTTCATATTAGCACTGATGGGAATATGAGGTTCCTCGCCAGGAAATTTTTAGTATTAAACACAGTGGCGTCACCAAGGGAGGGGGCAGGGGCACGTGCCCGCCTAGAAAACATTGTGCCCCGTGTGCCCCCCATCTGAGATTTGGGATTTTCAAAAAATATAAATCTTCTGTTGTCAGAGTATTCGACTACCAGGTTTCATGTAATTTGATTCTTCTTAGGACAAGAAAAGGCAGCAATCTGTATTTTCTTCCAATGACGAAATCGCCACATCTCACGAAACACACAGTGATCATTGATGTGTGCGGGTGGCTGAGTATCGGTCTTAAGTAATCCATAACCCTCACCACCGCAACAGTTGTGAATATACGCCTAAAAAAACTGTAGGCCTAACGAGTGCAGAGGTAATACTTCCGCCTCGCTGACTAGATGACTCATTGATCAAAACAATGAATGGTGTTGTTTTTGTTTTGTACGTGCCGTAGAATGCTTGCCGCTTGCGTGGCGAATTGTGGTGCAACCTCAGTGCCAGCAGTTTCAATATGACGGAATTTTTTTTTTCGAGAAAAAACAATTCCAATAAATTTTGAAAGAGAAATATATAGAACAAAATTCTATGCTCACTTTAGTCCCGTGTGATTCCAATCACTCAGTTTGTGGCTTCATGACAATTCCAGGTTAATCGAAAATTTCACAATTGAACGAATACTTGATTCGGCAATACATGTGCACGTTTTTCACTTTCAGGAGAATTTCTCTATTCATGCGTACACCTTTTTTAGTTCCTAAAAAGTCTTAAATTTTTTTTGACAAATTTTACTTCAAAAGGTAGCGTATGTGGCATCAGATTGCATATAAGGACACCCAATTTTTTAAAAATTTTCAAAGGGGAGGGGACACCCTTCCCCTTAGAACACCCCTCCCCTTAGACCCCTTCACTACGATGGCGATCACATAATATATTACATGTCCATATAACATTTCCATGCGTTTTTCGAGATGAAATGATACCAATTTCCATCTTATATCTTATTTAAAATATATTCAAAGTTGACATAGGCTCAGTCGAAAAGATGTGCTAGACTGAGATTTCAGGAATTCAAACTGGTATATCAGATTTGAGGACTATTGTCGCTCAGGAGAACTTTGAGGGGACTGAGACGTACTCCCCCACACCCTTGTTCACAACGGCGCTGAATAAAGAGGGGGGGGGGGAATTCTCACATACTGTGAACTTCCCAACAGTGGTGATCCTAGAACTTACCCGACATAGTTAATGGTCAAATTTCCCACACGTGGGCCAGCAACTCGACGCCCCGACAAGCGTTTTTTTTTCCAGGACGAATGAGGGCAAATCATGCCAATGGACGAATCAGCTTCGTGGAAATAGGCCACACGCCTGATTCCAAAATGACAGCTTTTCGACCCTCTTTTGGAAATTCTGACAGCGGATTGTGAAAGAACAGGCCAAATATCCCCTATCTACGTAACCCTCACCCTTAGATCATGAACTTGACCTTGATTTAAAAACAAATTTAAACATTTTTGAAAAACTGATTTGCCCTCTATCATTCAGGGAAAAAAATATGCCCCCGGCCGGCAATGGTGTTTGGTGGTCCGAATGATGGGAAAAGTACCTTATTCAGTACAAGTAAGAAGCGCGCCGAATAAGTATTTATTTGAGAAATGTTGAAATTTTTGATGTTTGTTGAAGAATTTGCCTTTTTTGAGAACAAAATCAATGCTCATGGGCGGATCCAGGAGAGGTGTCCTCTTTCAGTAGTAAAAATATTTTCCAGACAGAAATGCTGAAATAGCCTAATGATCAGAAATTTATACTAAAACTTCGGCAAGTTTTTGCTTAATCTGTCGCCTGTCCCAAAACCCCTTATTACTATCTCTATGGTGTCAGCAATTTATCGGCCGCTTATCAACCAATTGGCCTGCCATAAGATTTTTCTGAGTGATTCGACGGTATTGTAGGTTGCGGTACACGGATATGCACCCTCCGCCAGTCATCTTACCCAGTCAGCTACGCTACCAAAGTGGCCATCTGACAAAATAAGTCGGAATGCGCTCTGAAGAAGACCGAAGATGACACCAGAGAAGAATTGAAGAAATTAACGTCCCATGGTTAGATTTCACAAAGGGCACTCAGACGATTAACACCGGAAATCGACAAACAGTCTGTCTCAACTTGGCAACTTCGGAGAGCATTCTGAGTCATTTTGTCAACATGGTTCACGTACTTAGTACACGTACGTCGATTACACATTTTTTAGCTCATACTACAAGTAGTATAACTTATGGCAACATGTTTTCTATCTATCAATTTATCATTCTATCTATCACTCTTTCTGTCGTGGGGGCAGATCTGTCTTGGATAATGGTGAGGACGCATGTTTGTTCCCTGATATACCTCCCAGATCGCTGGAAATAACACTTCCCAGACCCAATGATGCTCCCTAACCTCCTTAATTTTTAGATCTCATGGCTTAAAAATTTAATTTGAAAAAATAATCCTAGTAGACTTTTGCATACGATGGGTCTGGAATCCTCTCCCAGAAAACAATTATAGACTGCCGCAAATGCGATCTTCGTCCTTTAACTAACAACTGTAGATAAATGTAATAAAATGAGAACTGGTGATAGCCTACTTCAGCGGAGACAGTGTCAAAAGTAATAATTCTCGTCTTTTATAGCATGTCATTTGCACAATGCTGGATCAAACTGCGCCAATAGAAAAAAAAATTGGTCAAGACAAATTGGTGGGGACACGATATATGGCATGTCCCAACCACTGAAAAAGTTGGTTGGGACGCGTCCCGCTGTCCCCAACAGGATCCGCGCCCATGCCATCTATCCACAACTACATAAATCACTACTCCTCCCACAGTGTTTGGCCAATGTTTGGTTGAATTAGGCACCGCTTAAACAGCCGATCGTTTGTTAAACCGTTTAAATGTGAAAGCCTTATAAGTTAGCAATCATTGCTGCGTATACTGTTAAAGGACTACTCTAATGCTGAATAAATGAAACAGAATGCATAATTGATTATGATTCTTGTCTTTATTTCAGAGTGAATTCAACTGTCCATCTAAAAGTATCACCTCAACCCATCTAAAATATGTAACAATTTTTCATTATTTTTTTTTGAATAATTGAGAAATTCCAGGCCTGAGATACCCATCTAAGGCTGTGTACATACACCTTAAAACACTCGGGAAGTGCCGTTTTCGGCCATCTGGGGGGGGGGGGGAGGAGGGTTTGTATATTCCAAAATTTTATTGTACGTTCCGCGCCAACGATCATGGCACTCCGCTTAAATAGTCCTGTCGGCACTCAAACCATCCTGGCAGAACCCTGCCCACCTCCCCCGAATCCTGGATCTGACCCTGTATCAAGCATTCAGACCCCCTCCTGAAAGAATTCCTGGATCCGCCACTGAATGCTCCCTAACAAAATAGAAAATTTCCCCCGACGGGAGGATGTAGCCACTTCGCTCAACGTGCGGGAAGAGTCTACTCTCGGGGGAGCTCATCGCATCAGAGACCGTAAATTGGTGAATAAGTGTACTTACACGAACGTTTCTGCAATTCTGAAAACCATTTTTTTTTCTGCCCACTTCGCCCGCACCCGAGGTCGTATTCAATGGACACTGGCCCTTTCTCTCATTTATTGCTGACGAAAACCCCGAAAACCTTCGTGTCCTAACTGTGATTTTAGGGTGCTTTAAATCCACAAAAGGTGTACAAACCGCCCGCCCATAAAGTTCTGCCGAACTAGGTGGGGCATAGACGCTAAGAAGAAAAGAAAAGAAAAGAAGAAAAGAAATTTTTCCAGTGTGGCCACGGATCCTCTCCATAGAGGTACCTTACGTGCTCTTACGTGAGGGCCTTTCCTCCTTAACTGGGAACCTACAAGATGGTTGTCTTATCGTCTATTGCTATTGGACAACAGAAGTGGAATTATATTCCAAAGCCCAATTCAACTTGCAGCCAAACCTTTCGTCCCTTCTGACAATCCCAGTGTATTATTAAACCCAAGGTTCCGGTATGGACTCAAAAAAATTATTGAAATTGTGATTTTTTGCCTTAGTGCCATTCTTTGCCCTTCAAGTAAAAGGCTTTAGTTAAATGCTTTAATTTAATGGTCACAATTTTGTTTATCCCCAGGGATTTTGCTCCTGGGACAAGGGACCTTACGGCGGGTCCTGTGGGCCACGCACGCAGGAGAGCTCTCCACCCTTTTCGGCGCTACTCGTACCCTTCGGAGCCGCTTAGTCCTATAAGGTGGCATTCTCGTTATCTTGAATGCCACCTTATATTCGTTATCCCACTGCACATTCATGAACCTGAAGGAAATATTTAGAGATCGCTATATTGTGCATCATTATCATCAAGCTACTACGAATGGATTAAAAGCAACGTCGTCACTTGGTGTTATTTTGCAACCCCAATTGTTACTCTTTACTCAAATTTTTACCACCCTTATAAATCCATTGATCTTACAGGTACTTGCACCATTTTCACACTCAATCCCTTTAACTACTTTTTGATATGTTCTGACGAAACTTTGGTTGTGTGGGAAATTCACTCATCAGAAATGTTGCAGATGAGGTAGAAATAGATACACAGGTCATAATTACATCAACTGGTACAGAACGTCCCCATAGTAAAGAAAACTGGCATTCTTTTACAGCGATACAACCAATGTCTCAGTGAAGATATTGTGAGGCTATGCATACTTAAAATCCTTCATAAATGAAGTACACACTGATCTAGATACCTCCCGACAACAAAACTTTGCTCGTGGTGAAGTTTATTCTTACTACGGTTTGTGAAATTGACAGAAAATGTAATATACAAGTGCTCATTCTAAGAAAGTAGTTTGGTTTCGACTTAGGAATTACGGCTTAGACCGCAATGTGTAGGTCTTGCCGCTATTGATATGGCTTTGCATGGTTAAAATGAAAGCGAAAGATCTTGGCTTCAAATGTTGCTTATCCTATGATGCTATCGGATTCCAGCCCTTTGCAGCAGCTGGGGTATTTTAGTCGCCGAATTTTGGAAGTGATCATAACCACAATGTTTTGTATGCTGATTTTACTACATTCGTAGAAGCTTCATGACCATCGTTAGAATCTTTTACATGGTAGGCTACTTGATACCGTTTAGAAAACCTTAAATGATTCAAATACAGAAACACCACACTGGACGATAGCATAAAAAGTTTTCTTGCAAGCATATGGTTACATTATTAAAAGTTCTTTAACGTAGATTTGGTAATGTTTATGGTTATCTTTCTCGCTCCATATCGTCTAAACATCAATCACGTGACACACATTCTAAAACCAAAAGTGAGTAATGTATTTCTTTTATTATTAATATGACATTGTTGACAAAATTGTTGTTTCTTGGGAATGCTTTCAGTCTGTTTTGCAAAGAAAGAAAAAGACCGGGGATGTTCGATTTATTTCAAGAAGTTTTCTACTTATAAGGGATAAAGAACCAGTAAAAAAACAAACTGAGGGCAAAACCTTGTTAATGTACATTCACACCAAAACCTAAATCTGCTGCGTTTTGCGGGCGGGACGTGGAAGTTTTTTCTAGGACGAACAGGGGAAATACCATTGCAATGTTGGCATGAAGGACTGTAAAGAAAAGTTAACGAAAGGAACAGTTGTTAACATAATGGAAAAAAATCATAGACTGGTTGGTCATTGTTGAGATTTAGCGATTGACGCATGGGATGCTTGGTGTGTAGGGTATATTTACTCCCGGAGCCGAAAGAAACGGACCCTATATCTGGGTTAGTCACGGCAAGGTATCTAAATTAATTTGTCGCGGCTGCTTTTACACCAAGTCCTCTCCTAGAAATATTCGACCACAGGTAAGGCTTGGTGCTCTGATTTTTCTTCCAAGTTGCTTAGATTTTCTCTGTATTGCACCCCTTCCTTTTGGAGGATAAAATACTGTGACGAATAAAACTCATAGGCTAATGTTTTTTTTTTTCATTTTCCCGATGCAAGGCTATTTTAGTTCAAAACTCCCCTCAGGGGATTGCGTATATACACTGACGTTTATGTAATACGGAACGAAGCACTCATCTACTCATACACACAGTCCGCATTTCCTACTGAACGTAAAACCGAACAAATTTAGTCAGAGAAGAACACTAAAACCACGATTACTTGAGCCAAGATTCAGTTATAGATCCACTTAATCCATTTTATTATTGAACTTTTGTTCTCTCTTTTTTGGTATCAAAATTGTTTTGATCTAATCCTTGTAACATACAGTGTTTTCTGGTTAAAACAGGGTACTTTGATTCAACTTGCAATGGCAAAAATGTGCTTTTCCTTTAAAATTCGTCACTTCACTTGATGGCAACTTAAAAACTCCGTACTGTACAGGTCTGGTTCAAACTCCATATGAAAGTTCAATTTTTACTCTTTTAAATGATATAAGAAAGATTCTTATTGAATGATCAGAACCATCTGCGTTTTCCCCTTTTATATGTAAAGTCCAATCAGCGAAGCTGTCTCACAGACTCGTTTGGCCTTTGTTCTGTATTGTTATTTATGACGTCACAAACGCGTCCACGAGCATTCAAACATCTACATATCATACTCTTGAAAAAAAAAAACTGATATGCAATAAACTTTCACCATATACGTGACAAATAAGTTTGAGTTGCATGGTTTTTATTCATAAATATCTTGCAAAGCCTATAAAAAGCTATGAATTCCCCCGCAAAAGACAGATTTTTGAGAGCAAAGTCGAGCACGGCTCATTGTGTTGGACCTTACCAATTTTGTAAGGTTTTTTTTTTTTGTATTACTTTCGGAGCCCTTCTGAGCAACAAATAAGCATCATCTTCTTTTATGGCACCGCCACAACTATACTCATTATTTAAAATGTAACTCTCTGTTGGTATGCTGCTAAACCAAGACCTCTAGAAACCAAAGCAATCATGTTTAATCAGTTTACGCGAGTCTTGGGCTTAAATATCCTTCGCAACTACACCTGCTGTATATGTAGGTCTAACATAGTGCAAGTTCACAGTCCCTACGATGGGCTACCGTCTCCCGTTAACATTTCTTTTGTATGGAATTGTATGTATTAAAAATTGAAATTCAAGGAAGGATACAGACTTTTATTTTGAATATTTTGTTAACACCTTGTAAAGGATTCAAGAAACAACGTCATCAACGATATTGTACGAACGTTTCGCTCAACTACTCTCTCGCAATATTGCAATGTGCGAGCTTTAATGAAGTATCGTGAGCAGTGTCTATATGTATGGCTTCTCAACAGCTTAAATCATCTAATGTAAATAAACTTAAATAAATTGAAAAGAGCAAAATAGTACGATATAAGTTAGTGAAAAAATATATTTTGACACCAATTGTTACGAATTATTCTGTACTATCCCATAAGATGGATTCGACTATTCCTTGAAAAGTGAGGGTGCACATTTTTTGATCACTCTCCATAGACAACGTTCCGCATTGAAATAAAAAAATAACCTTAAAAAATGAGATGATGAAGAGTAGTGGTTCCCATCAAGGTAGATCGATGGTAAGTAGGATTTATATGGGGTTATAAGCAACAAATCTTCAGAAGGAACTTGGTGGAGTAGGATATTATTACTACATAATCCTTTGGCATCTTCAGCCCCACTCACCAGCTGGTGGTAAATGGTCATCGGACCGTGAAAAGGGTTGCGATTCAAAGCTAAGCAAAGCTCATACGGATCAAGAAAGAATAGGCCTGGTAAAATTATGTCTGGGCCCTTGCGTCGATTTAGACTTGGAGGCTCCCTGTAGGACCTAACTGACCTCCTTAACCCCCTTTTCAAACTATTAAGCCTTCCTTTGTATGATGAAGACTTCTCCATTACCAAAATGTGATTAGGGTCGTGCAAATAGCTGTAGACTTCTTACACAGAGTTTCTATAGTGGTACAGATTCCACACCGGTTTTAGTTTTCTAGTCTATCTCAAGTCGCTACATGTAGGGGATAGTAATTTTCTCACAACGATTACCATTTTTGTCCATCTATTGCTTTGACCTTAGAAAAGATGGAAATTTAGTTTACAAAGGAATTTCGAAAATTTAAAAAAAATGTCCACCATGCATTCATAGCACAAAAGTGTGATGTTACAAAAGGTAATGTGTGTTACAAAGAGTAATATATAAGTTTTAATCAATGTAAGACTATGTCATCACTGCTTTAATTAAGTTCAGTTTGGATTAAAAATAATATAACTACATCATTCTGCCAATTTCTTGAAAATCATACTAACTAAGTGAACGTAAATTTTACCAGGATGATTATATGTTTATTTCCTCCATTATAGACAGAGTTGTAACCAAGTCATTTAATTCTCATGTCAAGTCAAGACGCAAGTAATTTACTCTCAATTTAAGTCAAGTAAAGTGAAGTAAAGTGTCAAGTCATTCTCTTCAAGTCAAGTCACAAGTCATTTCCCTTGAAGTCAAGTCGAATGTTAGTTCCCTCAAGTCGAGTCAAGTCACAATTCATCATATTCAAAATATAAAATTAATAGGTCCATAGGCGTAGGAAGTGATGGGCCCTGAAGGCTTTAGCTCCCCAGTAAAAACGTGGTGAGGCGAAGGAAGTATGTTTTCCTCTTAATCCAAGGACGAAAAACCTTTAGTTTTCCCTGTGTAAAAAATATCAAAAAATTTGAAGTAATTTTTTTAAAACATGCCCAACATGTAGTACCAAATTGCATCGAAGAAAACCAAAATATTCAAAAATTTCCCAGATGGAAAGGGACCCCTTCCCTTAGACCCCTCCCAGAAGACAGCGGTCCGAAACAATGTTCAGCCCTTAGTTAGGAACAGCTTCCTACGCCTATGAATAGGCCTATGAACTAGACTGCGGTCCACAGATACAGTCTCAACAGTGCGATCAGTCGGTAAACCATGAATGTGAATCTAAAGATCTAAAGAAGCAGCAGGCTGACACTTCTTATGGAAGATTTAAAAATGTATCATCGCGATGCTAAAAAGATCGAGGCAACAACTTCTTAGGGCAACCAGTAAAGTCTTACGTAAAGAAGCTAAAATTATGTTAGATCAGAATAGTGAAGGGCGGTTTTGAAATTGGGCAAACACCAAGAGGCATGGAGGATGCAAAAATTACATAATTGACGTAAACTGGAGCTTTAAGGGAAACTGACTACTTTCCACTGAGCTCTCAAATAAAATAAAAATCGAGATAATATGAGGTCAACAAAATTAGTCGTTCTAAAAAAGCATTTTAAAGTTTGTAAATTATTATAACTGTCAAATGCCAGCAAATTACATCTAACCAAGGGCGTATCCAGGACTCTATTTATGGGTGGGGGCAAGATATGCCCGACACTATCTAAGCGAAGGGCCACCATGAGTTGGCGCGGAGTGTACCGAGAAAATTTTGACAAATTGCCTCCCAGATTCAGGAAATGGCACTCTCTAGGTATTTTAAGTTGCGTTGAACCATTCCACTTTTTGATATCTCATGAAATTTACAATTGCGAACATTTCATACAATAAATTACAATTTTGAGAGTCTCAGAATAATTTTTATTTCAAATTGCCTGATAAGCTCTTTTTAGTATGTTGTTTCAAATGCGTGGGTAAGCTGTTTTTTTCGACCATGTGGGGGGGGGGGTGAACGTTGTTTCGGACCGCCGTCCTGGAGGAGGGGTCTAAGGGGAGGGGGTGTCCCCTCCCCTTTGGAAAATTTTTGAATATTTAAGGGCCTTTAGACGCAATTTAGTGAAATATTTTGCAAATTTTAAGGATCTGTTTCTGCTCTTTTCATTTGAACGATGATCGCTCCCGCTATACATGTAGGCGGACAAGCTGACCAACTTTTTTCCATCTCGTTTTTTCAGTTCCATCAACTTGGAGAGAATGCACAAATTAATGAATGAATAGTTATGCATATGCTTCATTAATTAAAGAGGTCAAACACTTGAAAGCTTTACGGCAGTCAATTGTCAAATTGTTGTGAGGAAATGTATAGTAACGTATCGTTGTCACTGACAATGCTCAGAACATACGATAATAGACTGACAAAAAAAAAAAACATGTTAAACACAGGAAACAATTGTCTTTCCAAAATGAAGACGTTATTACACTCAGTGGCGCCGCCAGACTCCCGTGTCTGCGTAATTTGCACCTCATGTGTCCTGCATTCGTGCACAGTAATGGGAATCCTTCCTTTGTCACTTCATAAAGGTGCCGTCCTGGGGAGGGGTCTAAGTGGAGGGGGTTAATTTAATGTTGATTAGATGCAAAATGGTGC
>WURT03658139.1:0-18426 GCA_009936505.3 Holothuria glaberrima
AGTAAATAGGCATGGGTAAGGTAAGTGTGACCGATGCGAGTCCTAGTCAGAACTAAATCATCTCTCCGTTTACTGGGGGCGAAGAATCAGGGGCCTGGATTTGCCACACAATATGAATGATAGGTCATTATTTTTAATAGATGGTAATTTGTAACATTAGGTTCATTCTTCGTTAAATTTTGTAGTTTATGCCATTTAAAATCGTGCATATTCATTGCTTCCTCATGTATTCATCGATGTAGCTGGAGATGACGAAATATTTGAGATAGGCAAAATTCTTGAAGACGGCAAAATTTGGGTCCATTTTAGCGTAGGGGTGTGCGAAGAGGGTCTAAGATATTTTCTCGTCTTGCTGAACGACGGCATGTAACGAGACCATCTTTTATAAATACAGGCAGCAACATTTTCTGAGGGAATGTTTCTAACTCGACGTCAAAAATCCTCGATGGCAAAAACAATGACTCTTTTGGCGTTCCATACTAGATTGCAATATTTCTGAAACAAAGTGTCCGACAATTCGTCAAAATATCTGCGCAGACGGCAAATTGTCTACGCAGACTACAGATTATCTGAATAAACATCGAAATACAGTTACCCTTTTGGCGTTCAATAGTACATTGACTCTTTTTTTTCATCTCTCCTAACCATTGCGTTTACGCTGAAGCTTTCGTTTTCCTCTTTGATTTATCAAATAGCTCAAGCCATTTTTGCCTATTTGAAATGAGGATGCGACTTTTTCGGGCGTCTTTGTCGAGGAGTGACTTTGTCAGGGGCGAGTTCGTAAAGAGGGGGAGTTTGTGAGGGGCGAGTTTGTCAGGCGGTGACTTTGTAAGAGGCGAGTTTGCGAGGCCACTTGACTGGTCCCTGTACGTCACAATGTTCCTTTGTGTACCAGTCAAGTCTCCCTTAGAAAACTCGCCCCTACAAACTTACACTTAGGATCACACTTACCTAGGAACCTACGTATGTGTGTAAGTGCTTGCGTACGTCTTACGTACAACAAAGTTAAATTTGAATGTCAAGCCTTTCACGGCGAGTTAACATGTTTTTACTTTGTCGGTAAAAATTTTACTACAGTATCGGTTAATGCAAGTTTTTACATTTACATTATCGCTAAGGTTGAATTACTACATTATTGGTATTTTTTTTGTTGTTACATTATTGGTTGTTTTTACATTGTCGGCAATTTTGGTTACATTATCGGTTGTCTTTACATTATCGGTAAATTTATTTTTACATTATCGGTCGTTGTTACATTATCGGTAAATTAGGCCTACTACATTATCGGTTGTAACAGGCCATAGCCTGAACGAAATCTCCAGGGGGCAGTTCATGACAATATCCAAGCGGAGTGAGAAGTGGCTTGCCTACACAGAGTTGACCCGGGCGGAGCGAGAGCCTTTGTCAACTGCGCATGGGCGTCATCCTGAGGGAGGGTGCTGGGGGGGGGGAGTGCCATGTAAGGCCTGACTTCAGTGTAAAATGGTGCTATCTTTGAAATGGTTACATCTTTACAAATTGTCGTTGTTTCGTAATTTTTCCTATTTTTGGCAAGAGGTGCTATCTAAGAGGAGGGACGACACCCCTACTCTTTGAGAATTGTCTAATTTAGGTAGCTTAGATGAAACATGATGCTATCTTTGGTAAAGCTTGGAAAAAAGTTGATCTGATTACATGTTTAGGATCCTCATTATTTCAAGTTAGTGATTTCTTCTATATTTGTTCGGATGTTATTGGAGGAGATACTGCCCAAGGGGAGCTATGATACCCCTACTCTTTGAGAATTTTTTCTTTTTCAAAAGTTTTTTAGGTCCAACATGGTATAATCTTTGTTGTAGTTTTAAACTGATTACATGATTAGAAATTATACTCATTTACTGAATTTTGCGGCTGTGATATTGCACCCCTTCAAGGCTTGTACCCGGTGCGGGCTCTCCCCTTTTAATACGCCAGTGGAGGAACCAACATTGATTGCCGCGAAGACGAAGCGTAGGCCATGTATGACAATTTTCGGTGGCAATGCCTTCTAGCTGGGGGAAGGGGAGCGCATTTTAGACCTCGTAAGTTGCATCTACACTCTTTATTTTTTGATTTTATGCTTTAGAAACAAATTTAGAGAAGGAGAAAACTTCAGTAAAATTAAAACTTACTTTACAAGCTCATTAAGTTAATGATATAATTAAAGGTAATTATATGCCATTTAAAAAAGCATGCTGTGGTACGGTATGAGGAAAATACTAAAGATCTTTAGCCCTCGTATATGGAGGTGCATTCACGCTGCGCATCGTCTTGAACGAAGTGGGTTTATTCATCAAGAAGAGTAACCCATATAAGGAAGCGTCCATGGCTTGGGTCTAGGGACCTACCATATAATAGCCTATTTGGGGAAAAGGGAACTTTTATATGCCATCTCCCAGGTTCCTAAGGCCTTTAAATCATAATAAGTACCAGTGAAAGTTTAAGCGTTTTAATATTTTTTTTTCTCAAGTAGGCCAAATTTCATTTAAGGTTTAGAAATCTCAGGGAAATACTTCCCCCTTTCCGCCGAAGGATGCGGTCTTGGAACAAAAAAGTAAGTTACCCTGCATTTCATATCTGGGCAAAACATTTTCAGGGGGCCAAATGTGTAAAAATGTATCAAGTCAATGACAACTTAAAAACTCTCTAGGAGGCGAAAAATTCAACGGGGCTTCGCCCCCCTTGCCCCCTTGCCCCCTTGCCCCCTTTTTTTCTACGGGCCTGGTCAAGAATGATGAAAAGAAATCAACAAATATAGTTCAATAGAACAAAATTACATGCCACCGAAAATTGAAAATGATAGCAGAATCTTTATTAAACATTAAACACATGCGTTCCATGTATTGAGTTGCTAGAATGTTTTAACATAAGTTTGCAGAAACATGAATGAAAAGAGAACAAGCGAGCCCGTAGTAGAGGCCAGGGGAGGCAGAGATAATTTTCGCTCCCTTAGAAAATTGAAAATTACTATTGCCTTATGCATTTTAGTGTATCCTTCTCCCTCCCCTCAGAAAAATATTTCTCCCCTGGAATCTATCCCCCTCCCTTTCAGTATCTTGTGTAGCTGCGGGCCTGAAAACGAGACTATCATTCACTACCGATCATACCTGCATACCCTGGGGAGCGGACTATGTTTGCTCAGCTCGACTGAACAAGGAATATGTCGTACACCCTGCTACGTAGACAAGACCGATCACGTCTCAGTTCTCAAAACTGTTTTGTGAATTTTGTCACGTGACGTAAATTTAGTTATTGCTTTTATGCATCAAGATTGTTTAAAGACAGATACTCGTCACCCCAAGTATGACTTTTACTAGGGGGTGGGGGTAGGAAAAAGTCTCAATTGGTGACTGCACTTTGATTGACATCAGAGTTACAAAATTCAAAAGATATAGAGGTAGCTCATATTACACAGCTTGCAGAGAGTGCTTTGATTACAAATTAGGGCTTCGTATGCTAACCAGGATATGACCATAAGCAATAAACTATGTTTATGTCTGCACAAGGAGAAGCTAAAAACAGTTATGGGTGGGCCGGCTAGAACTAACATCTTCTAGAGCTTAAAAGCATTATTCCTGAAGAGAGCAAGCTTGTAACTTTTGTATCAGCAATAACTACAAAAACTAACCATATATTCAAAAATAAAATTTCTTTATGGTTCCAAGCCTTTTATAATTTTTGTTAGTTCACACCCATCGCGGGCCGACCATAACATCTGCGCAGGCCTCTGAAGCCCTTAGGTGTTACCTTATTTATTACCTTAGATGCACTGAAGCATTGCGTTTGTTTTAAACTCATTCCCCATGAAGTGATTTTCATTTTTGAGAGAAGCAAAGGTGATTAACCTTCCTTCGAAAGTCACCTTGCATGAACCTAATAAAGACGGTACACACTTGAAAGCATCGAGAGGATCTTAACATTTCATTTCCTGCAAAAACTAACAATTACCGCGTTACTTTTAGTAATTTAGCCCTAACCTGGGAGGGAGCTTAACTTCACGTGTAATTAGGACTAAGTAAGAAGTAAGCATAGCTGAAGCATCAGCGTAATAAGACCGATTTGGAAGGTTTTATCCCTCATTAAAGTTAAATTAATAGTCCAGGTGCAAAGTTATTTTGGATAAGTTGAAAGGAACTTTAGCCGTTCATTTTTGGATTGGATTCCATCCAATTCCTGTGTAAGTTTCTCGAGATATTAACAGTCGTAGTTATTATATTTTTAAAAGTGAACTTAAAGCAAACAAGAGTGCTGCCATCCCTTCACATTTGAAAAGTAATGTTTTGCGTGTGTGTACTTTTCAACCCATTTTATGGACTTTGCTTTGGCTACAATGGACCAAAATCTAGTCAAATATTTGACCAGATTTGGGTAATTTTAAACAGAAAATGGTTAGTTTTGAACCACGACTAGTAAATAATTTGATCTTTTTCTGTTCACTGCCCATTTGACCCGTTTTCGGGTCAATTTGAACCGAAGGTTTTAAGAGTGTAGAGTTGTTGATTTGCTCGAACGGTTTAATAAGTTACAAACTCAAATGCTCAGGATGTATTGAAATATGAATGCAACAGGTTTTTGTAGTATTTAATTGGACGTAACTTTTTTATGGAGGAATACAACATTCCGTGAAGAGCCTGTAGCTCTGACATCACACCTGTTTTCTTCAAGTTCATTTTCACAGAAGAAAACGTGATAATTGGTGGTACCTCTAGAACTTACAACATAGGACTTTAATGAAAGTATTGCCAGAAAGCTCAGATCATGTTGCCCTTTAAAATACCAAAAACAGATTTTGGTGTGAAGTATAACTTTAAAGGTAAAGCACATCTTTGAATCAGATCATCTACAGTCAAAGAAAGGGAAAGGGGATAAATCATACTTAAAATGATTCTTTTTTTAATTTTAGAATGTATTTGGCGTTGCCAGTCTGTTTTTGTTACCGTTGTAACGTAAAATTCTTGTGAGTTCATGTATTAAATTAAGAGATGAATCGCACTTCCAACATTAAAACTGTTTTAGATTAAATACAGAAGCGTGAATAAGCTTTATTACAACAAATGTAGCTTGACGGGGAATGGATAAATGAAAACTTTAAAATCGCTTGAATTCGTGATGTGTCGTAAGGTTTTCTCAGCTTCATGTTTTTGACATTCATTTACGCGTTGTACGTACCAAATTAAACCAGGGAGTTGCAACAGAACGACTTGAGTACCGGCTGACTGCCACACATTTACTGATCGTTGTTGCATTTAGACTGAGATTTGCAATACGTTACTGTAGCTCCGGTCAAACATGCAATCAATTGAGTCACCTTAAATGTCCACGATATGACTGAACACACAAGAACATAGCACGGCCGGCCTTGACGACTTACAAGCCTTAGAACTAAAAGCTTATGATCCACATTGAGGATGACATACAACGTAAAGAGAGCTATACAACTTTCTAACAGTCACAAAAAAGTCACGACTCAGCATACCTCTACTTAACTCCTCGTCAATCGTGCTATCTTTATAAGATGACATACTGCAGCATTATGCGGAACGGTGTTTTACCTGGAGGGTCGGCTAGTTCTAACACTGGAATTGTCAGCCATCGCTTGCAGGTATCACATGTATGTTAGAACCTGATTTAGAATGACAAAAAGGAGGGTCATTGGCCGTCTACATACATCTTCAACTTTAAAAAGTCTTTAAATGTTTTTTTTTTATGAATTATTGCCAACTCAGCGTTCCATTAACAAGTCGGGGGCAGCTCTCTCTCTATCTGCCAGTAGTAGATGACGTGAGATGTGTCTCAATTGTAAAAATGTTTAGACTTACCTAAGCCAGAGGCAGACATTTTCATTTTTCATTTTACCCATGTTCGTGTCCATTTGGTTGCGTGTTTGGCTGGGCATCTGTCAAACATACGTAACTTCCAAACATTCTTTAAAATTTTTTTTTATTCCCCTTCCGTATCACAATTATTGGGACTGAAAAAATATTCTAAGTTTGCTCACATATACTCCCACCGAATGATTATAACACCACAGGAATAGACTGCGCTGCTGCCTTGGGCTTTTTATAGCGATAGAAGAATGAAAACAGACAAATTGCATCAAATAAGTGGAAAGCTCTGCCAAGGGCAAAGGAAGCAAGAAGACTATGATTAAACTATTAAAGTGATAACTACGAAGTTTCTTGGCTACATTTTATCGTAAATTGACCATGAATTTTAAATTACAAATCCCTTTACTTTGAGCAGGGAGAAGTGAAATAGTTTGGAATTCTCCAAGGACTTTACCATGACGTAGGCTCGTAGAGACTGAATATGTTTCATTTTAAGATGCAATGAAATGTGAAGGCACGGATCAAGTAAAAAGATGTATGGACCCGTCTAACATATGATGAAGTCACATTATGTCTTATTTTATCATTCACTCCGCAAAGAGTAGACAGATTGAATTCACATCATAGTTGCAAACAAGACATACGCACAATAATTATATAACTGAGTTCTTTCCTTAATATTTAATAAAATCTAAGCTAAACATCACATAATTGGGAAAAATATATTTTAGTATGATTACGTATGAACAGGCGTGGCATTTATATTCAAGACTTGTATTTAATTTTGCTTATTACTACTTGACTCTTTAAACAATCAATCTCCATTATCATTAAAACACAAGTGCCCATTTTATCCTTTAGCCCACTGTTTGGTTCGGTATTGCGATTGAATTAAAGTGACAATGCATTATTTGAATCTGTATAAGTTAGTTTAATTGCCATCAAATAAAAATATTTAGTGTAAACGTGAGGATAAAAGCGGATGCATTTAAATTAATTAGCAATTGTAATAACAAGCGTTAGATTCTCTGTCAAGCCACATTACAGCGGTTATTTACCCAAGAACAACCTACAAGCCACGGTTTTTGAACTGTCCTAAATTGAATTGAATGCAAACTTACTCTGGGAGTTAGAATTGAAAGTTAGAAGTCGTGCTTCCGGCCACATTCGCATTTCTCAAAAAACTGTGGTGGGTTGCCGTCATAGCTTTTACGGTAAAGGTCTATTTCAATGGCAAGGTTATGAGTTACGGTTATTTTACATTGTAACATTACTTGAGCTACTGCACGGTGAACTTTACCCCGAGAAGAGTAATTACTGTAGGAAATCTCAGCGAACGACTCACTATCGACCGAAGTAACTAAAAGTGTAGACATCGCCACCAGTTTAAATTCTTATAGCCTTACACTGAGTTCTTCATCGTCCATGAATCTATGTAATTATAACCTCCAGTGGCGGAAATGGCGGAAGGGGAGGGGGAAATATACCCTAGCTTTTGGAAATGCTCCTATTGACTTTCACTTTTTCACACAGTACCTTTTGCCTCAAGGGCCAGTATCCCCTACTTTTTCACACAGTTCTCCGCTACTGATTACCGGAACCTGTCACTACACAAGTGTAAGCACACAACACAGGCCTGTAGCCAGACAAGGCACTGAAGGGAGACGAAATAGCTTTTAGGGGGCGAGATAAACGTAATTGCATTAAGGCAATAATAATGTAGGAGGGGCGTAAATTTTCTAAGGGATCCATCCCTTGGCTAAGGGCTTGACACAACAAGACCTTCATATTAGCACACATTTCTGTTACATAATATCTTTACGGCACTTTTGGTGTGTTGTTATACACATTGGCAACCAAAGACACAATTTTTTTAAGTGGGAAAGTCATGAAATTACATTTAAGAGACGTGATATTTGAATACTTAAGCATACTTGGTGGAACATCCATTAAAATACGTTTCTCCAAAAGTTCTTTCAGTCAAACATCTCCAAGAAGGAAAGCAATTCGAGCTATCTCACTTTACAAGATAAGAACTGAAACTGCACCCAAAAGCAATTATGATCGCGTAAAAAACTTTATTACTTTGCCGAGAAACCTTGAGGCCCCCACTTAGCCATCAGACGGTAACTTTAACGTTTAAGTCTACTGGAACCTGTAAGAAATGCGCAGATAATTCCCAGTCACTTAGCCAACAAAAATCATATTGCAAGCAAGGGTTTTCTTTGCAAATTACTTCACAAATTCTGCATAGGAGGTATCACACTAAGCCCCCTCCCTCCAACCCCCTCTCCTCCAACCCCCTCACCCTCAACATTAAATTACAATTGGTCTGAATCTATAACTAAGCATTTTGTGGAACACTATGCCTTCTTTATGTCGGTGAGCTACTTCGTCCGAAAAATGAATAAAAACTACCGATTCATTCCATTAAGGTTTTATACTTGTTGTCAATGTTCTGTGTAGAATTTTTTATCACTGCCTCTGATTGGATGACCTATATATATTGCTACGTGCTGACTCTGCCTAGATCACGGATGCTGATTGGATGGCCGTTCACGTTAGACTTCGATAGTTTTGGCAAGACCTAATTACAAGGCAAACACTCATTTCCCCAAGTAATTGGGTCCTAGGGAGGCAGAGTGGATTTTTATTCCAGCTGCCGTGCACCCACGTGTTTTACAAGTGCGTGGGTTAGTATCTTACCTTCATAGCAGGTTTTCGAATATGTCTACCCCTCTTCTTCAGGTAAATTTTGTGTGCAGCCAATATAGGTGCAGGAGTAATACATGTCCGCCGGCCGGGCAAGCTGGGATCCCGCTAGAGGAATGAGGGTTTTTCTCCGGGTACTCCGGCTTTCCTTCCACTCGACATAAGTTTGCTATGAATCTCGGTCGCCGAGCCGAGGAAGTTGGTTGTGAGCCGCACTAAAGCACCCTCGGGTAGACCAGTGACCGAGCCGACTTTGCTTTTGCAATTTTGATTTGCTCCACGAAGATTGTAGGTTTGGTGTAACCGGAATTCACGATCAAGGGGTTGGTGACTGCTCTTTGATTGACATGAAAGTGGTTAAATTCGAACTATGCATTGCAAATATAAGCCTGTCTGATTGCAGAATTACATGTGCAGCTCAGGGAAGAGTGACGTGTGGAGTAACTTGCGGGGGCTTACACACTATTTTGTCTCGGTTTAATGCCCCCGTCAGCCTTATCAAAGTTCACAGTCCAGAAAAACTACCCCTAGCATGAAAGCTGATAAGTTGGCCTATCATGGCATTACGAATTTACCATAGCATGACCGTTTAGATTTTGAGCTACAAGGGGATGAACTTTAGAGCTTGTGCACCCACTCACATTAATCCGCAAGGTGACGAAAATCACCACTTTCTTCTCAAAATTTTAAAATCGCACTGAATCATTTTCAATCAATCCAAATTTTGCACCACCCACACATTAACATGCCTTCTTTCATATTCAGGAAGAAACGGCATCAACTGATCATCTTAACATACTAAGTAATTTACCAATAAAAAGGACCTAAAATTACTTTGGTACTACTTTTCTCGGGATGGCTGTTTCTCTAATGGTGGTGTGCACCCTTACATTGCACAGACCTTTGAATAACCCGGAAACTCCATGAGCAATTGAGCAGAGTTCTCATCTTACGCTGAAAAAGATAATAGCAGAGACTCCAAGTCAAACAGCATGATCATCCTTGGGCAATTGAACAACTGACGGCTTAGTTCGATGCTGGGAGTTTGCAAATAAGATAAGAATTTTCACTGCTTGGGAAGAGAATTTTTTTCTTGCAAACATTCAAACTGAACTTTCCTTTTATTGGCTAATGTGTTGTCTTATGTATTCTGAGGCAGTAAAATTAATAAGACTAATGGAATTCCTTGTCACTTTGAGGCATAAGCGGCTCACTATAGAGGCACGGAGGCCCCAAAATTTTGCAAATCAGGGTCTCTATTCATCAAAAATGACATATAATAAGAGATTATTATGGAATTACGGACGACAACACTCCTTCCATTTCACAAACATCATATTTCACTACAGGTTACTCGATCACTGGTCCTGTGGACTAATGTGGTACGAGTCGATCGTCGTGAGTCCAAGATATTTTGCTCCAAGCCTCCGAAATAAAATTCCTTACAGCCACTATTGCTTCGAGGTGCATCATTATTTTGGCAGAAAACTTCCTTGCTAAGTCCATAGGGAGGTATCGTATTGATATCTTATGCACAGAAGTACTCTGTTTTTAACGTACAAAAGAACGTTATTGTATGTATCATCTCGTTAATACTCGGTATCTGTAGTCAGGATTGTAAACTAGGGAATGTCGAAATGGCACAGGGCCATCTAGAACGTATCATAAGTTGGCCCACCTTTGAAATTTAGAAGAAAACACCAAATAAGAGGCAAGGATGCCAGGGAAAATGGTAAAAATGGTAGTTGTTCTTACTCTTAGTGAATTTCATGAAGCAGTAATATATCCCTAAGGTTCAATGGTTTTGCATGAAAATTTTGATCAAGTCTGTTTTTAGGACAAAATACTTATGATAAATATTTCCACTTTTTAACTCCACGCATATTTTCAGACACCATTTCGTCATGGTAAAGTGCAGAAGCATGTAGGACATTTCATAGGGTAGGGATAGACGTAGTCAGGGTAAACATGCCGCAAGGGGCTGGTTTTCTTTGGCTTTCATCTACCCTAAGTGAAAAACCCGATAATAACAACGTCCCCTCACGGCTGGGTCACCGTGACTACCATGGACAGGACAGGAGTGCTTTGCACAGTTATCTCTGATTGACAACTCTTCTTTCGTAAAATGCCTTGGAAAATAAAGTACCATTGCAATAAACTTGACATTTTTTCTGTAGGGGTGGGGGTGGGACCACACCTCCAGATTCCTGCCTTGTATGCCTGTGGTAAAGTCTTTTTCTTTTCTTTTTTAGTTTTAAACAAACGCAGAAACAGTCAATTATATGTTATAACATTTGTGTAGTGTTCGCTGTAGTCTGATAACATATCCTTCACAGTGACTGTTCCTGCACCGTGTGAAGGCGGTTCAAAATCAGTAGCCACGGTATACCGGTTTGTGTCCTGCCCTTATTTCCACGAATGTACATGATCTCATCATCTTCAATCACTCACGCATCGTCTATGAATTTTCTCTGCGGGGCGTACTCTGTTTGCTTATCCCCACTTTAAGGTTTTCCAGACACACTATATGCCGTACAGCCTACTAAGAAGGCAACCCACTATAGAAATAGATATGCTTGCCTTCCCTCTGTGTGCCACCTTACAAATCTCCAGCGGTGAGGGATTGTGGACCGGCCAGCGAGGAAATTTGACTAATCTGCTAATTGCAGGGGTGGCTCCAGAACCCTACGGAAAAGGAGTGGAGCAAACTCCCCAACGGGGGTCCAATCAGCGACTCAAAGCCCGGACAAATGCAACGGATTACCGGAAAGGTGGGGTCTTTACAGAAGAAAATTAAGAATTTTCGGGTTAAAGTTTTGGTTTTTAGTGAAGTAGCGGCCTTTCTTGAGAACAAAATTAAGGAATCCGTCTGACCACTGGTCGCCGTTGAGTTTACATGCTTTAACTTACACATCAAGGCTCCCCGACGAAATCCGATAATTTTTTCTATAGGGGGTCAGCCTTCCCCTACAGGGTGCATGGGACCCCTTTCCCCCAGCCCGGGGTCTCCCCTGACCAATTGCTCTTTTCTTTTGAACATAAATGCTCCTCTTCTAGGATCGACGAAGTACTCGTGATTTCAGAAATCAAGTAAAGGCTTTCGAAGGTAAAAATTAAATGTTATGATGGATCAAGAAATCAAGCTTTCCTAGTCCCTTGATTTTGCTTTCTGTGCCCCTGTGTGCCACATTTGTTCTTTGTGCAAGAAGACGTCCCCTAGACGCATAAGGTTACATGCAGTACAGTTTGGCTCGTGATGACCTTTAGGCTCCAGAATTGGCACAGCACGGACCGAATAGGTAACTTGTAAGTTTTCATAAAGGGCCGATCGCATAGTCCCAGATAGTAAACATTCTCTCCAAAAGTTTATTTCTAGCCCCCATTCACTCACCCCTCCCTATTTATCTGTCTACTCTACCCTCCCCGAGATATGGCATGTACGAAAGTAAAGTGTACAAATCTATATTCTGCTGAATACGTGTGTAATTTGTAATCTAATATAACCTATCTGCTGTGCAATCAGCTACCCTACATCACATTTCAGAGATTTGCACAAAACATTGGAGCGGCTTTCATGTGAAGTTACTATTTGGATTTATGCAAATCTAGGCGAATACACCAATTATGAATAAAGGTGAAAAGGAGTTTGTAAATTTATTTGGGCAGTGAAAGAGAAATTTAAGAGAAATTTTAAGATGACCATGCTTTAAGAATGGAATCGCCTACAATTTTTTACGATATTTTTCTCTAGATTTTGTAAATTCTACTCAATTGTTGTATCAAATTTCTTTCAAGTTGACCATTCATCTACGATATCTGTTTGCTGATGTTAACTTTTGAAGCTTTTATAAAGTTTCAATTATAACATCTCAAAAGAAAATTTCAGACACTGTCGCAGGACATCTTTGCAATTATGATCTCGAAGGACGGTATGAAATATTTACCGGTATCTTGTACAACAGCTGATAGCCGTCTCTTCGGGATACAGTACTTTCAAGAAAGTAAATAGTAATTTCAATTCTCAGATTAAAAACGTTTTGTAAATATGATATACCGTGAGTTATCATTAACGCTGTAAGGGGCAGATGCAGGATTTTACAAAAGAGTGGATGGGGGAGTAACTCCGTGGGGGGAAAGTTCGAACCCAAGAGCGTCAAATGCACAAACCCTCGATGGAGTGTGGGAGGGGGTGTTCAGGGAAATTTTTTGAAATGAGACACTGCTAATTGGTACTTACTGACACCAAACCATGGAGATAAATGTACAAGCAGACATCTTTTTGTATGTCACCCATGCAATGAAGTGCAGCCACTGAAATTTCGGAAGGCTTACCAATCAGTGGACTAATGATTACATACGGGTTATGTGGTTGAGACACAGGGATATGGGAAAAATTTTCAAAATCAGGCACGGTTAAATGCGATTTCTTAGCATTTGGCAGTCAAGAAAAGTACATAAACAAACATCATTTTCGTGCATCAACGTTGCCTACATAGCAGGCTGTAGGGTATATTCCTTATTTAGCCATATCCCTAAAGGTGGTTTGGGAAGCAGAGGAGCTGAGCAAACAGAGTCCGCTCCGCGGGGTAGTATCAGCCTATATGAAGTGTGAACACTCTGATGTCGGAATAGGCCTACCGGCAGGGTAATAATTGTATACCGGTCAAGATGGTCGAGACACAGAGGATCTGGAAAAAAAAAATGGGAAGTGGAACACTGTTAGATACGATTTCCTGACTTTTAAGGGAATCGATATAAGTAGTAAATATACAAAAAATCATTTTGTGTTAGCAGGGAGCTGTTATCCAAATAACACCCGGCCTCCCTGGAACTGGGGAATGAGTACCATGATTACGCATTGTGACCAGTGCTGCAATGTAGTCTATCCTGCAAGTGTAGCCTATCAGGCGAAAATGGCCGTAAAAGGGTTGGGGAGTTCCTTTCGACGAAACTTGTGAAACTGAGTATTGTCACATTAGGTCGCCTGGCATCTGGCATTCATGTTACTTAGTACATCAAAAATCTGGATAGTAATAGCAGGGGCAGGTTGTAACACTACCCCTTTAAAGTTATGGTGACACGCCATCATAAAGTGCTGTTTATACTTGTCAGTTTAAGAATAAAATGCCCCAATGAAATACCCGATGGAATATTTCAGTATATTTTAGCCATCTCAAGATATATCTCTTTAAACTTTGATGTGTTTGGAGTAACTCATTGCCTTTACAAAAATAATGATGTGGAGTGTTGCACAGTGCTAGCATTTCTTTTGTGAATCCTTTATGAATCATCTCTTAATTTGTTATCAGACAGTTTACAGTTTGGTCAGTGATATTAATGTTTTTCAACAAAACAATTTTATATTCCATAATAAATCCCTCCTGGGATACCAATACCATAACTGTCCTTGAAATAAAGGTTGAAAACCAAAGGCTAACATTAGCCATATTTGGTGACTTCATCTTTCAGAATTACTAATTTTCATATTTAGCTCATGTTTATTCATGATACAAGTGTGAAATAGAATCAGCCCTGTAAAACAGACAATATTTGACGGATTTTGATGCTTTATACATCAAATATCCAACTATGCAATTTTCATATCTCCAGACTTGGAAGTCATCATGAAGGATCAAAAGTGAATGGGAGTAATTTATGAAAACCTTTCTCGACCTTTTTGAAAGAGATGTGTTTCAGGCACGTAACTAAATTAGGACCTAGTCATTAAACATTTTTTCACTGTCTAGAGCATTGCATGCCTAACCCAAGCTAAGCATTATGCTCCCCTTAACATGCAGGACTCCTTCGATAGAAAACGTTTGGTTTCGCCCCTTGGCTCTTCGCCAGAGAGTCGCGGGGACTTTGGAAAAAGATGCCTCACTCAAGCTAAGCATTCTATTTGAAAAAGATGTATTACAGGCACGGTTCACAAGTGCAAGGTTGATTTTGAGAAGAAAATATAAGATGGAATGTTAAGATGTGATGGGACTTCAAATGAAATGTTTCACTACCGGTACTAACCTTCTGCTGTTGTGCGTGATGCTCCGCATAAGCAATGGAGTAAAAGAAAACAAGCCAGTGAACCACAACTGGAAAAAAGGCCGTGGGCGGCTCGACTTGAACCAATTGCTTGGAAACTGGGCCATTACACCTCATTTAACTAGCAAAAATTCACTACCGGTACTCTGCTTTAGCCATATTCGTTGTGTCTAAGAAATAAAAGGCTTCACAACTTGTCACATGTCCCTTTACTATCTGTCCCTCCTGGGGGTTCATTGCAAACATCGCACTCGCAAATTTATCTACGTGTTTTTCTGTGATCTTTTGAAATACAGTAATGATATTACCCGGTCTTTTATTAAAGGATACGTATATGGTCAATTGTGTATGGATCTCGAGAAAATTATCTACAAAAATGCTAACAAGTGTGTAAACATGCTCCGGTCTCCTGTCCTTTACTTACACATAGAAACTTTTGCACAAAATTGTGCATTATAATGCAACGTGACCACCCAGCTATATCGAAACATGCTAGTTATCAATGACCATGTATACAAGGCTGTAACTCGATTCGGAGACAACTCAGAGTTCAGTAGCCTCCATTCCGGGTCAATTTCCGTATCAACCCATTTAAAAATACATGTAGCGTATCGTACAAATGGATGTGATGCTTTATTTCAGGTGCAGTTAATTAAAACGGCCATTTTAGGAGTCAACTTCATAGTCTAACCAGCTTTTTAACTTACGTGACTGTGGCCCTGTGTTTATGTATTTAACTGTAAACCAATGACAATTTTCTCCTTAAGTAACATTTATATACCTTTCCCTTTGTGGACTCGGCTGGCATCGGTTCCGAATCCGAGTTCATCTGCTGCCCATTCTGGGCCAATTCTCATCTTAGGACCTCCCATTCTGGGTTAATTTAAAGTCCAGTCTAAACAGAATCGAGTTAGAAACCCGAGTTCGGACTCGGGCATTACAGCCCTGCATATATCCTCTTAAAAATTGATAATGTAGGAGACTGGGCTTTAATAATAAAAAATTTGCTTTTAGATTGCGAATTCACGGTCGGTAGCCGTCAAGGGAAAATATGTCGGTGGAAGCGTTGGGGGGGGGGGGGGGGGGGGGAGAGTAGAGCTTGCGTAGCCGAGCCTTACGTAACAGACAAGGAAAGGCGCTAAAGATTTCTAGCCCACCCACCCCAACACTTTTCATTTACCTTCGAAAATTTCTTTCATCTATTTTTATCTTCAACTTAGCAGACTTTGCAAAGTGTCATATCCGGCAAGATAGGAGGCGCTTTAGCCAATTACGTTTTCTCGCTGCGTTCCAACTACGGACTTCTAATCTAAATGGACAGAGCATCCTTCAATAACGTCATATGCTTAGACTTAAGAGTGTCGCCACCGCTGCCTACTTCTGTATTCTTTATAAAGTTTGTACTCGCTAAAGTAGTTCAATATGGACAGATTATGTGAGAAACTTTGAAAATTTTCAAAGAAAAAGTAAGGTTCGTTTAAAATTAAAGAATATGGGTGAAGCAATTTGATGGCGTTGCGTCGCCGGGCTCCAGTCTTTCTTCTGACATCGACGAGTGTGAGTGGGGTACGATATCACCTGGGCAGGCCCTGGGATAGTGGGGAAAATAGGACGGGAGGAGATGAAGTTGACAGGTTTCCTTCTTCAGGTGAAACTTAACTGCACACAAGACGATGTAAATCACGTGAGAGAACAGAAATTGTAAGATACCACTTTGTTTATTAAAACAGAAACTGATCTCTTCTTCAACTCTCCTTCCTCGTAACATGATTGAAGATGTTACACGAGAAAGTCTTCGCAACCCCATCTCGACATAAGGAAACAATTAAGCCTTGTTTCCACCACTTGGTTGGTTTAAGAAATGCGGTCTGAAAATTATAAACATTGTTTCAAATAATTCCACAATAGTTTCTTATCCCCCTGTTGCTATACAGACAGGCTTTGAAGGTCCTCAAATAGACAATATGCAACTTGCATTTGTGTTCCAATTTAGCCCAAAGTTTCGTGGAGCCTATTTTCCTCTCTTTAAAATTGCGACACCTCTGGCATTGCGATACTCCGCAAAGCCATTGCCCATAAAATCTCTTTTAATGTCTAAAGAATGCTAGAATTAAATATTCCCACACTCGTATCCAGGGTCCGCCTTAAGGATATTGTTTTGCATAGCAAAACTGCTATGCATTTTTCATTATGTATAGCAGTTAACAATGTTTTTTCAATTTTTGTATCGCTACTCTGCTCGATTGCATCGCAAACTGCGACTCGCGATACCGGCTATTGCGGAACCTGCTCGTATCCAAGAACTAATATCTTTTGTCGCAGAATCAAGATGTGCTCATTGAAAATGCGCAAAGGTCCTCCAAAATTCTCAAATTTTCCCCTCCAAAATTCACTCAAATGATTCCCTGCGCCATAACAAGTTGATACAGTGGTCGAACCTACCTCATTTCTCTTTGGAGTCTCCATTTTGAGTGACTTTGAAACTTCTCCCTTAAACCTGAATTCATAGTCTAAGACACACAAGAAAATATTGCTCATCTATTGGCTAAAGTGATAGATAACTTCTGATTTGCTGAGAAAAGCCTAGAATGGAACTCATCTTGTAAAATATGCTACAAAACCTGATTTCAGCTGCTCCTGCACTAGTGTTGTTAAATAATTTCTCAGTAATCACCCAGAAATAGAGCAAGCCCTGTTCTCCATCCTGTCTGATTACCAAAATTTGTAACCACCCCAGCTTTCTCCTTTGATATTAATTCCTTAAACACGGAACCAGCTTGGCTGTTATCTTCATAGCAGGCGTCGAATATACGTACTCCTCTTTTGAAGTACACTGCTTGGCATTGCGAGTGCAGCCAATATTGATGCAGGAGTAATACACGTCCGCCAAGCGAGCAAACTTGGCTGTGATTCATACTACGGGGGTTTCCCGAGAGACAGAAGGTCCACGAGACCGAAGGTCCGCGAGACCGAAATTGCATTGAAGCATATAGGCGAAGCTGTAACTGGTTTTACGTGTAATCGTACGCTCAATAAGGCCCGCGAGACCGAAATTGTAGAAAGGTCCGCGAAACCGAAGGTCCGCACAACCGAAACTGAAAAAAGGTCCGCGAGACCGAAATTGAATTAGGGTCGGCGAGACCGAAATTAAAAAAAGGTCCGCGAGACAATTCCAGAATTGATTATTTAAGTCAATTTCCCCTCCCCCCCCCCTTTACTGTTCAAGGGGACATTACCCTCTTTAAAAGTCATTCGGGGGTTCGAAAGTTTAATGAAATATGAATATCCTTAAACAACTTATACCCAAAATTTTGCGTTTATACGTAAACCGAAAGTGAGCGAGCGCCCTTAATAAATGCGTAAAAACATAAATGATGGAATATCCATTTTTTGGGTACCCCTACATGCTCAATTATACATTTCGTGTGTATGAGAGTGTCATATTTCGATTCCGCGAGTCAAAATATCCCCTCAAGTCATAGTCGTCTTTAGTCGGAGGGGTCGCCAATTTTGCCGCAATCCCTGGGGTACCATCCCCTTTGGGCCAATTTAAGGTTGGTATCGATATTTTTCAAACAGCCTGAAAATATGCATGTAATAACAAATTAATACTTTTTAATACCAAATTAATAATTTGTAAAAACAAATTATTAATTTTTAATAAATAAAAACGTAAACGTTAGGTCTCACTGTCTCGCAGACATTATGTACTTTTGATCCCGCGAGCCGTCAGTCCCGCTGACTTTTGTTCGCTTTCGGCCTTGCTGACCTAAACTCACTTTCGGTCTCGCGGACATTCGGTCTCGCGGACCTTCTTTCATTTTCGGTC
>WURT03658150.1:0-18426 GCA_009936505.3 Holothuria glaberrima
GCAATATTCGCTAGCTTCAATGCATCACCAGGCAACGCACTACGCTCTAAAACCCCGCGAAGTTTGTATTGCAAGGTTTACACACTGTATGTACTATGTACGCAACGTGCAGAAGCTTGGCGTATGTATGCAAGTACTGTATAGCTACTACGTTAGCTAGGCCTAGTATATGTGAACACCATGCATATGAGAAACATTTGCGTGTTCAGATATGTGTTTTCACTCTCATCGATCATTATGACCATAGACTGCAGCAGATTTGCCTCGCTGATGAACAATTTGAAGGGAGTCTCTACAGGTATAGGTACACTTTATGATTTGTAGGCCCATAGGCCTAGTACGTTACTACTCTAACTATAATTAGTTCTGTGGTTTGGGTTGTTTTTTCCTGACCAACGATTGATTTTATTCTACCCCTTGATTGGTGGCAAGCAATCTTGACTGCCAGCAACACGGATGGCCTGTGATTTAGTTCATCAAACGATTGCACGCATTTTGTCATCCTGCACAATTCTGTACCCGGCCTAACGTAAGGCCTAGATTAGTTGAAATCCTCTTTATATTCAGTCTGAGCTTTTTTATTTTGCACGGAGTAGGCCTACGGGTGTAAATCTTACCCATTTGATGAGGCAAACAACAATCTGAAAGAAGCTGTGCAGATACTTTTCACATTTGAATTCCGTATGTAGTAGGCCTATATATTGTACACAGTAAATTAAAATTTTTCTCAGCGTGTGTGTTGACCGCACGTACGTAGCTTATAATAATGAAGCCAGTATTATCAAGCAACAGTAGTTCAGATTGACGCCTACGTCTGTGCCTAGTATTGTAAATCGAGTCGAACTTAGATGTATAAGTCATTGGATCTGTACGTTGGTACAGTGAAAGAAACGACTGGGTATACTCTAGTCAAGTAAACAAAAAAAAAAAAAACGAACCCTCAAAGGAGGGTTTCTCCCGGACTGCTAAGAGCGCTTAAGGATTCGTTTTTTTTAATATGCAGATTAATGAAGGCGGTTTCAATTCACAGGATACCAAAATATTTTTTAATGAGTAGCAAAGAATTTGTTAATTGTTTATCTCTTTCACGCATTTAGAGCAAGATTGTAGTGACACATTTTCAAAGTGGAGCATTGTATTTTATACTTATTTTTACATCTAATATAGAATTTGCAATATTTATACTGTAAAAACTCAGCTCTTTAGTACTACCTTTCCTACTTACAGAGAGTATTCCGTTATTTTTTTTTTCTTGTAATGCCATACAGCTTAAAAAATTTATAAAAAGTATAGCAGAACCCTAAACTATATGAAAACATCTTCATTTGTTTACAACAAATGATAACTTGAAAACACTGAAGCGAAACACCATAGCCACATTGTTTCTTTAGTCTTACCAGACATGGTTTCTAAATTTGACGTACAGCGTGCGTATAGCTTTTGAGGTTTTTGTTTAGCACTTCGCTAAGATTTACCAGTCTAACAGAAATTAAAGAGAGCCATTGCGCAGTGAAAAATTCCACATGTCAAATTTTTATGCAAGAAGAGTATTATATTGCAATGTAGAATGTATGACGATCTTTTATTGAGAGACGCTCTATCTCCACATGGCAAAACATGCATAAGATGCATTACAATATCATCTAATCATGACGTGCAAATTTGCAATGTGGGCAAACTAGGAAAAATTAATAAGAATATTCAATGCAAACCATAGTAAATATTGATAATTAATGATTATATACATTGATTGCAGTTCAGGGATGTTTATTGTAAATTTAATCAAAATATTTACCACACTAGACTGAAGGATTAGCCTCCCAATTGATGCAAAAAACTGAATGTAAAGCATACATGTATAGTATCAAGATTGTTGGAATTTGGGTGAAATGGAGGCATGACCTTTGACCCTCCTAATTACCATGCTCAGGTTAATTTAAAAGGTGACAACCAACAGAAAATGAAAGTTGATATTCTAAGGAACATTTTAAGAGTAGGTGTTAACTTTTACAACGTTGTCCCGGTGGTCGAAAATTTCCAGATTTCGTAACTAGTCTATTAATAAAAAGGATGGACAAGGAAACGTTTATTTGGTAAAATCACTGAAGCTTTAACCAACAATGATGGCGAAAGTTGCGTAATTACTAGCATTCTAAAGCCTGACGTTGCCCATTGTAGCATGAATTTTGAAGCACGTCTTTACATATAAACCAAACTCATGGTGAGTTCGAAAGAAGTTACAATGTGATGCGAAGATTAAAAATTAATAAAAAGGCTTGAAACGATACTTTTTCGGCTCGCTTTTCGCCCCTTACATTAGTTGCTTGTTTACAGTTAAATACACTTCAAACAGAAAAACTTGCTTGGTTTGTCTTCCTCCTTACACTCTGTAATGATCAGAGTGTACTGACCATCTCGAAAGGTCTATTGTGTTGCATACAGAGAGTCAATAGAGTTAACAGTCCACTGGTTTCTGCTCCATTGGTCACAAGAGCATCTATGGTGTCTGATAACAGGTTTAGCCAGGGCTATAGTTAATCAAGCAAGCAGCATCAGATAAGAGACTGGGCAGTTTCTCTATTCGAAAAGTTTAACCTCATGAGTGCAATTTATATAACACCTTATTTATTTCTCTACATCTGTTTGGAGGATTGGCCGTCGCATGTCATGGGTTATTCGGTACTAACCCACTCTCGTGAGTGAGTATATACTAACCCATGGCGGTGATGTCAGCCATGAGGGTAGGTACAATCAAATTTTGACCAAAATCTATGATTTAGGAAGTTAGGTGTTATATAAAACAAATAATGAATGTTTCCAATTCGTCCGTTGGCATGAATAATTTCATTCGTTGAAAGATTGAACGTTCTATTTAATCTTTCAACCCATGAAATTCTTCATACTACCGCACTCATAAACATTCATTATTTGTATACTAAGATACATAAAACAAATGATTTCGTTGTGATATTTGTAATCTGATCAGATAATCTCGTCAACAGCGTGTAACCTTGATGCTGGAAATGACTCCTCATCCCTCTGCACACACTTCAGAGCTTTCGGGGGTCATTACGTACACAACCCACTAGCCCGGTTGATTATCACCCACAACTCAAAGCAGTTACTCGGGTTTTACATGGCCAGATTAGCATAGGTATCTGTCGGTAAAAAGCTTTAACGGGCCTGCACCGGAAACGTTTTGTGTTTCTCATAGAGATGCTAAATTAGCAGCCAACTAGGCTTTAGCAGGCTGCTAAATGGCCAGTTGACTGCTCCATTGTTTCCTGCTATTTTCCTATTCATAAAACTCTGCGGGGGACAGTGCCAGGTAGTTGTCAACTAGGATCAAGTTGGTTGTTAAATTAGCAGTTGGCCATGCCCCAAACCACAAATCACAACACGCGTCAGTCACTTTCAATAGGGACGGCATGTTTATGTGCCCATTAATTGACTGCTGTGCATGCACGGACTGTGTGTGCTTACATAAAGCAGTGCCTTCACACAGATCTATGGCATCACCATCGTGAACACGCATGTTCCGAATCATGGGCGTGGGTCCATCTCGAAAGGTGGGGGACTTTTCAACATTTGGGAATTGCCGTCCTGGGTGGGGTCTAAGGGGAGGGTGTCCCTCTGGTGCCCCCTTCCCTTAAGAAAATTTTTGGCTTTGTTAAATGGCTGAAATGCGAAATGGTGCAATCTTTTTCATTTTATCAGGTGTTCTTATGCTCCGAAAGTTAGGTATTTTTTTTTAAGAAAAAATGAAAAAGTGAGACGTATTCATGTTGTATGAGGTGAAAAATATTTTGAAAAAAAAAAAAAAACTATACGAAACCAAGCGCATTGTCGCAAAAAAAATATATGAAACCAAGCACATTGTACATGTATACTTTTTACAAGGGGGATTGGATTGAGCATAGTTCCCAATATTTTTGGCCACTTTGACTAGCCGGGTCTAATCTCCCCGTCCTAGGGTGGGGTCTAAGGGGAGGGGTGTCCCCTCCCCTTTGAAATAAATGAAATTGATAAGTGTCTAGGTGGCAAATGGTGCCATATTTGGGCGTAATTTAGCATTTTAATGTAGTGGCAATTCGTCGTCTATGTTGTATATACTTTTAGTTTTCATCTTTGTTGAAAAAGTGGGAGCGGGGGGGGGGTACGATGTCCGCCTTCCAAAAAAGTGAGGGGATGCTTCCCCCATGATCCACGCCCATGTCCATAATGGTGGATACACGAGATGGCAAAAGAAACAAAAGGAAACCTAATTGTTCTCAGGAAAAGAAATTATTCATAGCTGAAAAATATGACGAATTTAAGGATGTCATCGACAGTAAACATAAAGATGCAAACACCAACCAAAAGGAAGCTAATGCTTGGCAGATAATTTACCCACAATATCAGGGAAGACTTCCTACGAACAATCGATCTCTTGGCGACATAAAAGAATTAACAAAACTCAAGTCAGAGTCGAAGGAGTTCCCAAAATCATTTGAAATATTCCTGTTGCGTAATACTGTAATGCAATCAGCACCTTTTGATATGGATGGTCAATCTCGGGTGCTATTAAATCCGTTATAAACATGATGCCTTCCCGTTAAAGTCGATATCTCTTAATCAATTGATCATCAGTAGAAATATCTATTGGATGATGCCTGTCTCTGAACTGTCTTTCCCTCCTCATTGCAAGATGCAACTGCGCCAGTTCAAGAATCCGCTTAGCCATGCTTTCATGTCAGAGTCAAACATACTAATGAAATATTTAGTTGTCAACTAGTGACTTAGAAGTACCCAAGACCACCTCTAAAGTTAGCAAACAACTTAGCAGACAACTAACCTTAGCGGCTTTTAATGAATAACAAGTAGTATCCAACTAAACTTAGTTGGCAGCTAAGGCCCGAAATAGTTGCCAACTAGGCTTAGCAGGATTTTGTGAATATCAGCCCTGAGTACTGGACCATTTTTATGTGGAATCATCTGTCATTCTGAGTAAGGGGGATTCCCTTTTCCCTTCTAATTTTTTTCAGGAACCGGACCGATGTTATCCAAAACAGCGTTATTATGTCATTGTTTGCAGTGTCTCAAGTGTCTTGATGCTTGGAAAATTCGTCATTTTAGGACAAAATCCATAAAACTAAAATTTTATGGCTTCTTGGCAAAGCTTAAACGTACTATGACAGAATGAAAGAAACAACAAACTATTAAATGGTGGAGCTTATTTTAGATCAAGCCGCTTTGCCTGCCCCCACCCTTTTCTCCACCCATATGGAGTAGCGATAGGATAATATGGCTGTAAGCTATTCATTTCTAAAGATAATCATCTCATGACTGACTACCTGAGATGGTTTAGAAGAGCTTTCGAAAAGTATATGAGGCATTACTGTAATACATAATGATTATAGTAATAGTAACAATAACCATACTGCTACAATACTATTCGGAGCGAGCCATTGATAATACCGGGGGAGAGGGAGTCGCCCGTACCTCTCTGAATACCGACTTGACTTTGCCCCTCCTTCGACAAAAATTCTTGGAGCGGTTCATTGGTTAAATTGGGCGTAAGAAACACAAACACACCATCTCAAGATTTCTCCTGCAATCGTATCCCACTGGCACAAATAATTGGAATAGATTGGTGTGTAAATCCCTATACTTCTGGGACTTTTGGGATGCTTGATTTTCTCGAGGTCGTCGATAATAACAGCTCATGGAGCCATGCAAATGGCACAAGCAGAACTGTGATGACACAATCAGATGGGATGAAAATAATGTTTTAACGTGCTTTTTACTCCTTGGTCGGAACATTTGTGCTTCGGTTTGTCAAATTTTCTCCCATGTGCTAAAACACGAAGAGTAGACAGGGGTTAACGTTTCAAAGCGCGAATTCCTGAAAGCAGTACCGAGTTCCTCAATTTCATCCCCATTCATGAGGCTGAGGAAGAAAGTAGTTTAATAAAAAGTACTCTACACGCTTCTATTTAAGAGACTGAGTATTTAACTTTTTTCGATTTGTTGTACTTACATTTTCCCACTTATACCTGAGAAAGTATCGTCAGCTAATGTTTTGATGTTGTTGTAAAATAAACATCTGCAAAATAAATTGTGTATATAAAGTTAGCTTTCAATGATAAATTAATGATTTTGAAAAATGCAAAATTTGCGTGAGCTTGTTAAGAAACAGATGTGTATAAGGGGTACACTAGATATTTAATTACAAATTTTATTAATTGTGACCCCATTAGGATAAATCATTACAAATTCAAACTAAACATGTATGAAAAAATGATAAAAACAATTTAGTAACAAACACTCCAGCTGTTAAAGTTTTACAGATTGGAAAGGAAGCGTGGAGCGCATTCAGTGTCGTTTTCTGCTGCTATAACGGTCAGTCCTTTTAACCTGATTTTAAAGTAAATGTCATTTCCTGTGGACGTCCATTGTTTCCTTCTTCGGCAGATAGAGCAGTAGATTTGACATGAGAGCCATTTAAAACCAGCACAATTTTGATATGATTGACTGTGCTAATAACTATTCATGTATACTAAAATAATCATTGCTTCTCATAATTGATAGTAGCCTACTTACAATGACATCAACCTGGGCAGACCTCGAAAAACGTCCCTTGCTAAATAATGGATTTGGTTCCTATGGAGGAGCAATGTTCTTAGGCGGTGACTCTTCTTATGAGAGTTAAACAATCTGCTTGGCAAAGAGGTTAGCCTATTGTTCGAAAGATCTCTGCAAATAAGAACCAGTTGGAATCCAAAGTGACGGTTAAGACTATCAAGCACGTTGAAATTTAAAAGATCACCACGCAATTCATAGCTCTTATTTAGTAGCGTATTTTGCTGGTGACATGTTCGTAACACACGTTTCGTTGAATTTCAATATACAGCAGGTTAGTGAATGGTTGGAGAAACTAGAGTGCTTACTTTTCCTTTATGTAGGTGCTTTTGGGTTAATGACACAACACATGCTTCACATTCATTTCAAATCCTGGGTATTATCGTTTACACTTTAATAGCATACATCCACTAAACTGAACTGCATGTAGAAACACCTGATGTAGTAACACAATTTGTTGTATTATTCAATTGTTTAATGATACATATTTGACTCACAATGTGCTTGACAGTGCTACATGAACAAAAAGATTCCAAGGTAACTTCGAAATATTGTTGAATGAGACAGAGCTACACAATAGTCCAATAGGAAAGAAAAAGAAAAAAAAAAACAAACTCCAAGTTAGTAACATTAGAATGATAAATGGCCGGTTCCTTAATGTTTATAAGTTTAGATTTTCAAACCGCTCTTGATGTATAATATTGAAAGAGAAACAAGCAATAATTATATAACGACCGTTTCTGTTAGAAGAAAAAATGTTTTACACATGCCAAATACGTACATCATAGTCAATAATATACTATTCTTTCACTTAACTTTTGCTTTTTTCATTGGGTTTATACTTACAGAAAGGATAAATCACGTATGTCATCAAAACTGTTTGATTGAAGGGATTGCAATTCATTCAGTGACAAATCCCTTCAAAAAGATGACAACGGCAAAGTAATTCAATGTCGTGGAATAATAAATGTTATCAATTTGAAACGCAAGTAATAAACTATTGAAAATATTTTTTTCTTAAAAGTTGTTATGTTCTTTGAATTCAATTGGTAGTAACTTTACTAATTAGTAAAGTAGTAGTTCATTGAAAACAATTAACTGAATAATTTGTCTTTAATCTCCTCTCCATATCATGGGAAAGAAACAATAAAGAAAGACGTTCAACAGGATTACACTAAGTAACCAGAAAGCCCAAAGGTTTATTGATTTCTTGCTGAAAAGTATGATATGTTGCACTGATTCTGTTCATCCCTTAAATTTAAACTTCTTGACAATTCTATTCACACGATGTTTTCACATCTTGGTCTCTGCTGACCTAATATGACTTTTGAACTTTATCAAAATGTGAATTACAAAGAAGAAAAAATAAGGAAATGTCTTGGGAGGGAATTGTATTTGTTACCGTCGGCCTAAGAAACCGAACTCTAATCCACTATGCCATCAAAGAAATTGTTCAGTATATAGTATTTATCATCATGCTATAGTCACAGCGTCCTTTACACGTGTTCATAATTAAGTAATTAACATATGAATTAGTACTACTGTCTAATGCGTCAGTATCTAATACTTTTGCACTAAGTGTCTATTTAATTGGTTACCATGTTAGTACACGGGCAAAGGAGAAAAAATAACATGTTAATGGACTTCAAAAATTCTTTCCAAGTCTCCTTACAGTGTTCCCAATTCTGTCAAATTTCTGAGAAGCCCCTCTGGTAATTCTTGTAAGTTGTTGTCATGCAGTTCTCTATGGAAAAAAAAAACTAAAGTTTATATTGGGTACAGAGGCAAAGCGTAACACAGACAGAAGCAGTTGTCATCAGTCATTCCAAAACCATTCAAGTATTGTAATGGTAGACAAATGGTGAACAGATGATGAGTGGAAGCATTTTCTTCCTCTATGGCTCTTATCAGAGATAACTTGTAGAAGGTAGCCAAAGGGAAGGTGGAAGAAGGCTCCGATTCTCTCAGGTCTCAAGAGTGACTTTAAAATAATGTCTCAAAGTAACCCTTCGTGGACTTTCCCACGTTACTCCGAAGAGGCGTTTTCTTTACACCTACCAGGGATCATGAGGTGAATATCTTAGATCCTCTAAGAAGGCTTTGCAGTCCGGCGGTACCTCTGGCTCAATTGGGTTAGTATGATCTAAAAGCCCTCAAAGCAAAATCCAGGTTACGCGCCTACCAGTGAGAGGTCACCATTGTGGCATGAGAATATCTTTGAAACCGTAGCGTAAGATGTCGTTTATGGTCTGGTATGGACAAGCATGTTCGCTTGCCTGTATCTTTACAAACCATCTTTGAAAACGGACCGACATTAAAAAGCAGACATACACATCCTACCTCTAGACAACACAAGTATATTAGATACTCTGATGATGTTTTGAGTAAGAGATACCAATCACGATAATGTATCATAATAATAGCAGTGGAACAGGCCTTATTTTACCTAACAAAATCATTAAGTCCGTGTATATTAAACACATAAAAGTTAAATTCTTTACTAAAGGCAATGTTCTTGATGTGTTTTAACACTACATGTATAAGAATGTCCTTTCGTAGACTTACGATCTACGACTCTATTACAAGCGAGTGATCGGTTCTCGGCTAGTAACGGTGGATCTTTGATACGTTATCTTTGCTGCACACGTGCATCTTGTACAGACTATATGTCGTGATAAGTTTTCACTGCTAAAACAGGACCACTAGATAGGAACCGCCATTTGTAACTACTGTTACTAATCAGCTAAAGATTTCGAGCACTTTGTCTTATACCCTTTTGTCCCGATGTAGGTAGAAAACCCTTTTTTCATCAGGCAAGTTGACATGACTTTTCAGGGGGTGACTTTCGAGCCGACACAGTACAATAGTCTGAACATTTTGTTCACGCGGCCACGTTGAAGGCGTAAATAGAAATATGTTTTGCACAATGTACATTTGCATTTCATGTGGCTGCCTCTATATACGCTTTACACGGGCTGGTAGCACCAATGCCACTGTATTGGTCACTTGGTTCATGCATATATTAACCAGCAATTACTTGTTACTCAAACATGACTGTTTTCTGCACAGACGTTAGGAGTTTTGTATAGGTGAAATTAGTCTTTTAGATGCTCAATTAACTTGATCAGAGGGGCAATAGGGTTTAACACCACAGGGAATGATGTCATTATCTACACCTAAATGGCTCGATTTATATTGTAACTTATTTTACACAATGTAGGAATTTACGATGATATGTTTAAACCCCGGTCACGCCAAGCACGAATACTGAATCCGACACGAACACGGTAGTTTTTTGTACCGCAGTTTTTGTATTTTTTCCCAGAGAACCAATTTGCAATTAAAGCGTTGAAAGTTTAGGGAGCAGCTTACCCGTATACCCTTCAGTAACGGGGCAATAAAGCAAGCAGATTTTCCACAAAAAAAAAAAACAAGAAAACAAAAAAAAAAAAACACCTTTTTGTACATAGAGAGAGAGTTTGGACCAATAATGTCGCCGCTAAGTTGGCGGGAAACTTAAAAGCTTGCAATTTAGTAAAATGTGATTTTGACTTTTGAGTATAATAATATATTGGACATAATTGTAATATATGTTGAATTCATATGGAATATGCTTTATTTGTAAAAACAGGCAAACAGTGCTAACATTGCTATGGATAGGGCAACATCGTAAAACATTTTCCTACCTTCTCGTTCACAAGCGTGCGGGAGGGTTATGAATAAAACTTTATGATACAGTGAGCTCATTTTAAAAGTATATTCGAACATTTACTTGTCTGTAATGTGACTTTTAGCAACTAATTCGTCTAAGTGTAGGCTGTGAAATACTGTTATAGGCGTTATTTGGTTTATAAGCCCTCTTTTGTCTTTCTTGGCAATCGAAATTAACAGGAAAGATCCAAGCGATTCTTTCCTGTGGGTTAACTTAATGTAATTTATAAAATTTTATATCAAAGTTACTTACAAGTACAGAAGAGCATTGGAGTCCGAGAAGATCTCTTCCGGTAATTTCGTTATTGCATTACCGGTCATATTCCTGCGTCAGAAATATACATGATATGTGCTTAGACTTTCAAATTTGTTCAAAAACATCTAGTGCATACGGAATTACAAAAGCAATGAATATATCATGGGGATGAATCAGATCAGTTAATATGATTGAAATAAATTCTTAGTATAGTAGGGGCTGCTCACAGAGTATTATCATTTAACAGTTATCTTCGTTATAGTTGAAATTTTATATGTCAGAAGTTCGACCTTATTCACCTAACACAGCTTACTGCAAGATGATAGGTTCCTTTGCGAGGCATATTTATTCAATAAAACTGTCGTGCTGCTTTGCAATTCATTTTTCGGGAATTTCAATGACAAAAGTTACTTCTATTACCAAAAGTGTTTTTAAAAGAGAAACTGTTTCAAAAACAGTTTAAACACATCATTGTTTTAATCCCATACTTACAAAATAAATAGTTTAAACAAGTTATTGAATAAACCGTCATGAACGTCTTGTATCATATTACTGGACAAATGTCTGAAACGACCAAAAAATTTAAGTAATTGTTTTGGAAATTTAGATAAATAGTAACTTAATATTCTACTTTAAAAAAGCGCTTTTAATCAGCCAAACAGCTCTAATATGCATTATTATTTTGTTATTGCTAAACGAATTCAAGTCGCTGGGTTAATACTATCCATTACAACCATGAGGCGCCAACAGTTAAATTTTCACTGATATTATTAATCATGTCCCAGTCTCAGGATTCCTCTCAATCTCTTATGCGGGGCAACAAGCGAGAAGGCAACAGGTCCCATCTTTAAAGTCATTGATATGACCCGACCAGGAACTGAACCCTGTCTTCCCAGCTGAAACGTGGGTGCTTTATTATTACCAGTTTATTTGACACTATTCTCTGCATTTACGTACAATAGCCTTTTAACCAAATGATAATAGTGATGTATAACACTTACCGAGAGAAGTGGCATCATTCAAGAAAATAATTGACATGTCGGGAGAAAACTAACTGTTTTTACGTAGATTTTTAAAACTTTATTGCTCAGTAAATTTTACTTTTAGTGAAAGTTCGTGTTAAATAAGTTCTTGTTATTTTCTTTCAATTTATTGAACCCTTCAAAATAAAGTTTTATTACTTACAACTGTTGCAGAAGGGGAGTGCCAGTAAAAGTATTATCCGGTAAACAAGTGATATTGTTATGGGACAAGTGCCTTAAAAAGGAATAAAGAGTGATGTGTTATGGAAGAATTTTTCTTTCTTTAGAGAAAAAAAGACAGATAATTCACAGAAAGCAGCGCATTGTGCAAAGTATTTCATCTGATATTATTCAAGTCCAAACTTATGATACTTACAGTTCAACCAGATTTCCCAACTTTTGGAAGCTATTCTTTTCTATCCATTGTATTTTGTTCCATCGTAAATGCCTAATACAGAGACGATTTTTCCGATATTAGTAAAAAAAGTTTGTATCGTGACATTCTGTTAAACGGTTTCTTTTTCCCCAATCGTTATTGGAAACCAGGGACAATCTTTTGGATACATGAAAAATGTACTCCTGAGGAAATTATTGCTTAAACTGTTCACTTGTTATAGCATAACCATAGTAACAGCAAGGGGCTTTATATCGCGACAACCTGTTATTTCTATTTTAAAAAGCATATTCTTACTTTTCAAGCTACTTTTATGACAGGCGCAAATGAATAAGAAAATGCTTGCTTTGACTGTGTTAATACTGCTCTCACTCGTCGGTTGTTACAATGTAAGATAAGTTAATCTGGTGTTAAACTACAACAGTTTTTCACACCAACTTTGCTATAATAATAGTTCATATAAGCTGTTACATGCTACATGTACATTTCAGGTACATTACAGACTACCACAATAATAACTTATGCCATACAGCATTACAATTAAACTGACATTTGAAGTCAGCTGGAAGAATCTGTGCGTCACTCTGTGTTAGTCTCTTATCTGATAACTTCCGCACGGAAAAAAGAGAAAAATTGCTGAACTTACAGGGACATTAACTTATGTAAGGTAGCAAAGTGAGATTTTCGTATTTCAACTATATGGTTATTCTCCATTGAACTGAAAACAGAAATGGTATGAAAGAATGTATAAAAAATATCTCGTTCCATGTATTACAGGTAAATGCAGACTTGAGATATTTCATTAAAACCATGTGCATGTAAGTCATTACTTTGTTAAATCACGAATACATAATATACAGGGTAGCTTTGACGAAGTTGTTACAATTTATTAAGTGCATGTAAGTAAATGTTACTGTAACGGCAATTAAATTCTGCTTTTAATTAAAATCTTTTCTTTCTAACCTTCTATCGGACTTACAGTTTTTGGAGCATTTCCATCGAAGAAAATAACAAATCTGGTACGATCATTATACTGTTGTTGTTTAATTCACTGCAAGGGAATGTACAGTTACACCTACAATCACTCAAATAGGGGTTTGGATAAATGTTTTTTGCTGAAACTCAGATGATCTTTATACTCAAAAGTTTATGTTTGAATATATGAAATTATATGTATAAACGGCGACCCCGAGGGACAGGGGGACATATCCCCCAGTTTTTGAGAAATCGCCCTTCGACTTTGATTTTTCATACAGTAATTTATTAGAAAATAGGGTCATGCCCCCAATATTGAGAACACGTCACAGCCCTTGCTTTTATACAAAGGTGGTTCTCAATTCATTTGTCTTTATAAAGTTTCAAATAAGTGATATTATAACAACCTTCTTTACAGGTTCACACAGGGCAAAGTACGTAGAACCGACTAAACATTACTCTTATAAAACTGTTTGTTTTAAAATACCCACAGATTTTTTATTTTGTGAAAGTTATGGAAACTCTCCTCCGGTATATTCTCGATTTTGTTCCCAGATAGAAATCTGTAAAATTACAATCAATACAGACTGTAATCGACTATGGGTTATATTTGTTAAAATATCATATCATGTTTGATGAAAATCTTTAGAACAATTATCTAATTGATGTTAAATGCTCATGGAATGTTGCAGCAAGTATGAACTGTCCTTCCATTTAATAAAATCATTTCATGTTATTCTGTCACAAATAATATGTATTTTGAAACATTTCTATAATACGATGCATATTTCATTTTAATGTGGAAAGGACCTCAGATGCTACCTTGTGCGATTACATATTTTTAGAGAGCTTATTCGAAAATGAAACAGAAGGCGGTACCGTGTGAAAATCCATGTTTGTTTGTATTCCGTTTACAACGTATGTCTTTGTAATTAATAGATACTTATTAACACACTTATACAGATATAAAAACAAATGTAATTGATATGTTTATAGTTAGAAAGGTTCAGACTATGTCGAGACAATCAAACAAAAAATAAAATAAACAAAAGGTTTTGATAATTCTTTTTTGCATATGAACTTTGTGCTTTCAAGTGAAATGTAATGGAACTTCCATTCTAAAAGAACAAAAACGATAATGTCTGCATTATAAGAAATGATGTTGTTTTGCTTGCAAGTATGCGGTTAGAACTACATTAAGTAACTTCCGATACTAGGTACTTACAATGTGTCAACATTCTTCAGGCATGAAACACTACGTGTAGACTCTATTTTCATGTTGTTATTTGTCAAATCCCTGTTGGTAGTTGTTTTAATTGATTAACTCTTTTAAGTGAAAACATCTGCCATCAAAAACTCTAAAATTATGTATAAAAACAACTTTTTAAAAGATACTTTAGCTTGCAAAAGAAATCTGAATCAGAAAAATAATAAGCTTGCTTTCAAATTTTCAACAGATAGGTCATGCAAGAACGTAGAAAGAAAAACAAGAAGTTCTCAAAGATCCACCCAAGTTTTCTAAAAGCCGTTATTACGGTTTTCGGGTCTAAGCCTAGCTATTCCAAATACGACCCTAAGTAAGAAGACTGTTACGAAACTTTGTAATGCTCAGAACTCAAGAACAAAAACCGAGAAGCTGCCATAGGTCCAACCAGGGAGTTGTTTTTTGAAAGGAGATACATCGCTTTGAATAGAGGTTTGACACCGCCAAGGGCACACAGTAATCCGTCTCTCGTATCTTTCTTGACATTTCCATAGGGCTTACACTGGATTAAGTAGTTCATACAATAGAGATTTGTCGCCTGCTACATCTACTGTAAGACTGGAGGTTTTTCGCTACTGCTCCAGCATTACCAGTCGCTGGGAAATTAAAAATTATTGCATGTTTGGACGCTCTTTGACGCGGATGAGAGTATACCAATAAGGTCTTTTGTATAAATGTAAACATTATTATGTACCCGGTAATCTCGGAAACTTCCGGACACTTTCGAGATTGTTGTGACAAAAATTAGACTAAGCTCATTTGCATGAGTTTATTTCTATATTAAGAGACAGACCTCATTGGCGTATTTCAATTAAACAGTCGTTTCTTGCTTTGACGAACCTACTCCTAAACTGGTAGCGGTTTCAAAGTTTGCATCAAAGCATTGTTCTGAGAAGGTCAATTGTGACAGGATTACTAGACGTGAATGTTGCTAGCGTATTGATATCACACTGAAGCCAACGAATAAAAGGAAAATTCCCCTTTAAGCAATGAATGAATGCATAGTTTATCATTGATAATCATTTCAGGATGAAGTGGGTCTTAGGGTATTAGCATGAATTAAAACTTTCCGTTCAACCTCCTCCCAAATAACAAATTCCCGGTCCAACCGAGTTTCTCAAAAGGCCGTTTTTACAATGCCGACGTTTCGGATCTAAGCATAGCTACTCCAAAATAGGCCTTCATACAAACAAAAAGTAAAGCCAATGCGAAAGCATGGGAAAAGAAAAGGAACCAAGCAGAGTTGGAAAGAGGGATTATCAAAAGGTGCGCTCATCCATTTGATTGATGCATGCCTTCCGTAGAAAGGCTGCCAAGTTTGTAAGTGTATTGGAGTCATTTATCCTCCAGCCTCTGTTCAAAGGTTTTCAGATTTGGAAGTGTTGGCTCTCTGGGGTATTTATTTTCTTTTTTCTCTGTCTATGATCGCGGTATCTGCCACGTTAAACATATTCCAGACGTTTTGATAAAATTGGTTGGTTATTAAGTTAAAAATATTCAAAAAGAAATGTTGTAAATGAAGAAGTACAATTTATATTTAAATTTTGCAAACTGGGTACTCACAATTTGCTGAGATAATGGATGTTGACGAAACTCCCGGCACTCAAAATCTTGATATTATTTCCTCGAAGGTATCTGTAAAGGTGTTATAGGAAGTAACCATTCTTACCAGATTTGTTTCAAGACTCACGAAATTCAACAGAAAGTTTGAAATCTTGAGAGTTTGTAAAGTTCTCCCATTAATACGTCTGTAAACATTTTGCGCATGTTTATAATTGAGTTTCCGATCCTTCTCTCTGCTGTTTTTGCACACTGCTCGAAACATTGTGTTGCTATAGACTTAACACAAAAGAAGTTAAACATGTGCAAATATTTTATGCAATATTTATAATCCGACAAAGTAATAAGAATAAATCTATTTTATCATAATTGTGAGTGAACTTTGGCATAGGCAGAGGAATCCGAGTCCTTGGTGCTGAAGACACCCAGTCAATGAATTGGCAGTATTTTAATAAACATTAAAATTACACCTCATATATTCAAAAAAAAACTTCCAACAGGGAAGGATGATACCTCTTCCCTCAGACCTTTAGACCCTCCTCAAGGACCGCGGCCAAAATAAAATTCGGCCCCTAAGCTTAGACCATGGAGCAACTACCTGGACCAGCCTTCCACGCCAATGGAATGTGATCTGACATGTTCTTTTATATCGATGTAAGCATATCTTTACAGAAATAATCAGGTCCCCAAGTATCAAACTTTTTCATATCCAATCCCCAGGGGCTTGTAATATCTTGATACCCCATTCTTTGATGAAAGTTTTATCAGCAGATCAAAGTTCATTTTAAAGAAGTGATAAGTTACGCACGGAATTTTAAGTTTTGCACGAAACTTACAGCTTTCTCAATAGAGCCATCGCTGAAACAAATGCTGTTGAAGTATAATTTATGTTGTTGTTTTCCAACCGGCTGAAACAGTTAGTAGTGATCAAAATATTATCTTTTTAAACTAAGAAAACATTAAGTTATACAAGGTGTGGAGTAAAATCTGAGATTCATAGGTCCAATGTCTAAAAATGACTGTATTATTATTTTAAAATCCTCAATTTTCAATCACACATAACATTCAAGAAAACGTTCTTGTTGTCTTACGGATTTCAAACACCTGCAGACGTTATCTATTAATACAAATAGAACGCTCCATTCAATTAATTTTGGCTTAATCCTAGATTAGACAAGGATTGTTTGTTGACATGAAGACTGAAAGAAAGCAAACGATCATAAATTACGTAGGTAGTTTTTATCATGAAACTATAGTCGTCAAATCAATGCCTACAGTTTTTTTACGTTGCAAAAGGAGCAATTTCCTCCACGTTATAGTAGTTAGACTGTATATTAGAAATATACAAAATACTTAAACCGCTCTTCGTGAATTTTATTTTTGAACTTTGCAATTATTGCCATTCTCTTCAAAAACGTCATGGCATTTTTTTCTAAAATTCTGAGCAAGAAGATTTTTAGTGGACAGCCATGTCACCGAAATCCCGCTTTTTTTTCTCACGTAAACGTGTTATGTTTTAAATTAATATTTACTTACAGGATTCGTAACTTCTCTAAATGAGACAAGATTGTTAGGTCCATGTTGCCCAGTTTGTTGTTGTCAAGGTTCCTGCAGAAGAAACCGGATTTGGTATAAATAAAGAAAAAAGTAATTGCATTGACGTCAATGCAAAATTTTTCATTTCAATTAAATGAAAGTGTGACTACCCAACCAATTATTATAGCATTTTCAGTAAATAATGTACATCAGTGGCTCCCAACCTTTTTCAGCTCAACGCCCACTTTCACCAAATTTAACTGGGCAAACGCACCTCGGTCTATAACATAGCATCGTTATGCATGAAACGATGAGAGTGTGGAGTGCCCCGTCTCTCCTCAAGATCCCCTAATGGGGATCCTGGGACAATGTTCCAGTTGGGGACCAGGTAGCAAAAGCCCCCGGAAGCTCTCGAATATTTAAGAAATTGTCAAGTCAAAGATAAAGCACCGTAAGTATAAGTTTTACTACCTTCCTATTACCGAATCACCTTAACTGCACACTAAAGAAATTACAAAAATCCATCTTAGAATAGTTTGTCATTTAAAACAGTTACTAATAGACGGCCTCTTCTTGGATGCTGCAAGGGGATTGCATTGTGAGTGGACGGAAGAAGGATGGTATGCACGTATTTGGTGGCAAGACGCCGCATTGAAAGACAGAAATCCCAACGCGGAGCAGTTCATGACAGCGTCTAGTGGCGTACCTATGTTAGATGGTATCCAGGCGAATTCATTCCTTGGCTTTTTCACCAACTTACACCTTGAGAGAGGGGTGTAAGAAGAGGGGTCTAACGGGAAGAAATGACATTTTGTATAAGGATCTTTGTAAGTGCAACTTGATGTCTGTTGGAAAGGTGTGGACTGTTTGTGTCTTTAGAAATTCGCTTTATTTAATACCCATATCATCGTCATCGTCGTCGTCATCGTCATCGTCATTGTCATCATCGTCATCGTTATTGTCGTTGTTGTTGTCGTCGTCGTCATCGTCGTCATCCCGCCACCGCCACCGCCACCGCCACCGCCACCGCCACCGCCACCGCCACCGCCACCGTCACCGTCACCGTCACCGCCACCGCCACCCCCAC
>WURT03658161.1:0-18424 GCA_009936505.3 Holothuria glaberrima
TGCTTCAAGTTCACTTTCTGTTGAAAATGTGACAACTTGATCTGCTAATATCTTGAGAACCACACGTCAGATTTCAATGTGAATTTCACCAGATTGCTAAGGACCCATCTAATATATCAAAACTTGATTTAAGCTTAGACCCTTCTTTTAAACTTCATGAATATTCACTGCTGGAATCAAAATGTGGATGTGCAGTTGTTCATCGTCAGAGCTTCAGTTTTTGTCCAATTTAATATCATTTTAAAGGTGAAAACCCCGTCAAATTTGGTGATGTGCCTGGAAAATTAGCGTCCTTTGTTAAAAAAAAAAGAAAATTATGTGTCTGAAAAATATCCCAGAACCTTTCCAAAAGATTTTGGAGTCTTTCCGAAAATTTCCTAAACACAGGGATTGATTGAGCGAAAAGATAGTTACTTCATCTTCACTACGATATGCCTCTTGAATGTGTGCGGGTGCGTACTTTACTGATAAAATTTTTGAAACTTTGCTACCTTTTTACATTTTGAAGATTACAAGTTCTAATGCACTACACAGGGTATTTAAGTTCCGGTGACATGAAAATTACATAGTTGGCTATTTGATGTAGGAAGCAGTAAATATCCAGGAAATAACCGCAATTTTAATTACAATTCATCAAATAATGACTATTTTACATGTTAAGTTTTTATTTAACACATGTATCATGAATAAAAATGAGCTTATTATGCACATATGTGACGTCAAGTTAGCTAGTTAGTTAGACGGCTCAGTTTCTAACCAATTGGTTTAAGTCGAGCTGGCCACGGCCTTTTTTCCAGTTGTGGCTTACTGGCTTGTTTTCCCTACTCCATTGCTTATACTGAGCACCAAGCATAATGGCAGTAGGTTCCATTTTTAAAGTGTTCGGTATGACCCGGCCAGGATTCGAACCCTAGACCTTCCGGCTGCAAGTCGGATGCTATTACCACTTAGCCATACAGTCGGTCGTGACGTCAAAAGATGGACATACCATATGTGGCTAATGCTGGCCTTTGCTTTTTCAACCTTAACTATAAGGGCACTGGTAGGGTTGTGATTCCCTGTGGGTTCATTACGAAAGTTAAAATTATTTCCTTAAGAATTATTGATTTCACTCACGAAACTGTAAACTATCTGATCAGCAATTGAGTGTTAATTTATGTAGGGTGAACAAAAGAAATCTTAACACTGTGCAGCACTCCATATCATTATCTTGCGTAGGCCATGACTTACTTCAAAAACCATCAAACTTTGAGAACGGTAAATTTTTTTGAGATAATAACCAAACGGATTTATCATTGGAGGACTTAATTCTCTAACTGGCCAGTGAAACAGCTCTTTTTGGTGGCATGTCACCAGGCCTTTAACAGATGCCATTCACACTGACTGTGAAGAGCTGTCTTTTTCTATTACGCAATAATTGTTTGCAAGTTTAAGTAAATCTTTGAGGGTATTCACGGCTCATTACTCTTGGAATGTCGGAACCCATAATGACTTAAACTAAGTTTCTCTGCTTTTACTCCATCCGTGATAGCTCCATAGTTCTAACCACGAACTGGGATTTCAGCTCCCTGGTTCCATACAACGTTAGAGGAAGCTGGGCTGTAAAAATACAAAGCCGCTTTGCAAGCTGATTGACGACGTTATATTGAAGGGGTATTAGGGGAGGGAGTGTCCCCTCCCCTTTGATAATTTTTGAAGAATTAGGTGTCCTTACATTCAGTCTGGTGCCACATGCTACATTTTGGAAGTAGAATTTGTCTTTAAAAAATTAGGTATTTTTAGGAACTAAATAAAAAAGTAGCATCAGTGGGGGGGGGGGTGATGGCTCAATGCCCCCTGCGTACGCTAATGATGCGTTCTATATCGGTTACATTTTGGTGTTCAAAAGTTGAACGCCTGAGTCTGCAGTTAAGGGAAGACACGCGAGGCACGCAATTTTTTCCCATGATGTTTGCGGGTAAACCGGAACCTCAGGAATTTGCAAAATGCGTTTGAATTCAAGGTTAGGGTTTAGAAGACGGGCTAAGGATAAGCCTACCCTCCCCATGTCAACTTGGTGCTGTTGATCACATGGTGACGATAAAATGAGGTAAAATGTCTATAAAGTGTTTTTTCAGGAATGTCATAAACGATGTTTTAGCTAGGACGTTTTCTCAATGCGACATTTACTGATCTGTGGCCTGGGGGAGGGGACCCCCTCCCCTTTGAAAAATTTTTGAATTTGAAAAGTGCCTGGATCGCAAATGGTGTAATATTTGAGTGTATTTCTGCCTTAATGAGGAACCAAAAAAATCTCGGTGACAAATATTTGACTACGTAAAAATATTATTTGCGCAGCGGACGTTTTGCACGGAATCAGTCTACTTTCTGAACTTTGAGATGAAAGTATGGTAGAGTTCAGAACGGACTGGGTCACTCATCCAATTACACCGACGGCCCGTTGATACAGCCGTCACATGCATGATGAAATTGCCCACGGACCTTCAACTTGAATGGGCCAATTAGATGAACAGCCGAAATCGAAATAGCCGATGACGGACTGGCCATGCGTTACTGGCCATGCGTTCCCGTTCTCTCTTTCTCTTTTTTTTTCCATTCTCCGTCCTACCTTTCACTCTCTTCCTTCCCCTTTCATTTTCCTTCTTCTCTCTTCTTTTCTTCCTCTCTCCCCTTTTTGCCGACAGTACCGATAATACGTACAGCAATGATGGCAAAGCGCGCCGAGAACGTGAAATTTTTTTATAGTTTCGATAGCTTTGTAAATGGTTTGTAATAGTAAACGGTCGCAACAAATCCATCACTCAGTCGAAAATACACCTCACTCTACCCCCTGTAGAAATCTACTAAAATCTAGTTAAAACGTGATGTTCATTTAAAATAAACTTGAAAGTTTTCCGTGATCGGTTTGAGGACAAGCCCTCCCGTGCCTCACCCCCTCCTGCCGATGCCACTGCCACGATAGCACGTCTCCTTCCCAGATCGGTGTCTTTATTCATCCAAGAAGGCCTACATGGTGATGTTTTTGGCATACCAATCCCCCTAGATCAGTGAGTCCCAACGGGTGTTATGTGAAAGGCCCAACAGAGGGCAATAAGAGTCAAAGTAGTGTTTGAAAAATGAAATACTAAATTTAATCCAGAATTAGAAGTATTTAAAGTCTTTTCCTTTCGCTGAACTTTCAATTTAGTGTGTAATAAATTAGAGATAAAATCGATTCAACAAGGCGAGTTAGGTTTTAATTTCCCTCTTTAGGTTCAGTACAAAGTTGATGCATCATGTTTTCTGCTAGATGCCAGGAAATCGCATTAAACTGTTGCATTCCAAAAGTTTCCTTGTGAGTACCCCCATGATGAAGTTATACATGATAACACAATTTTATGAACGATGTCACAAAGAATAGTGTTGAAGGCAACACTTCATGCAATGTCAACATTTTGCAACTGAAATTTTTGGACTGCATGCGTTGCAGAATAAGGAGCGAAGGTACAACTAGTGTTAAAAGTTGATTTCATTTGAAAACTTCCCAGTCTCGGAAGCGGTAGTCTTGGCCTCTAATATTGAGGTTTGGACTACAGCAGCTGTTTCGCATCTGATTTCACAAAAGCTCGGTTGACTTCTTGAGTAAATGAGCAGATAACATTTTGGAAGCGACTCTCTAGATAAGGTGTGCAGCTTATGTGATATTGCTACTGCAGGAAAGAAGGACAGGTTTAAAAAATTATGCGACTGTGTCCGCTTCCCGCCATTCTTCAGTTTCTAAATTTAGAAGTCGCAACGTCACATCTACACTTCCGTATCTACACGGGCTGGGTGGGGCTTACAGGTGACGTAATGATGGAAAACTGCCCCGTCTGGTATTTGAATTAAATTGACCAGTTCTTGCAGCCGCTAGAAAAGTTCGTGGTTTCTTTAATCTTTTGGTACACATCTGACGCCATTTGCAGAAATGCCGAAATGTTTTTTTCTAATGCCCACCAACTTTTGAAACTTACCCCTACTTTCCTCTCACTGTAAGCAGAGTAAAAAAGCGCAAAGCGTGCAACAAGTTTTACATACGCTTATACCATGGAAAAATTCGGCCAAATATTCGGAAAACATTTATTAATATTTTTTACCGGTTCCATTTTTTTCATTTTTTGATGGAATGAAAGTTTTAATGAATTGGTCGTGGGTTGGGGAAAATGTGATCTACATGCCCAGTCTTGTATGCCTGTGCCTCCGATGATCGAGTGTGTTATTTTCATCTCAATGCTGATCAAATCCAAGGGTGGTGCCAGGTGGGGGGCAAGGCTTCCCTCCTTGGAGAAATTTGTCAATCTCGGCATGGAACCTTAGTGGGTACGATAAGTATTTAATCCTCAACAGCGACCAGTCACCCCGACCGTTTGATAACTTCTTTTTGAACTCGAAGAGGACATATTTTCAGTAAATATCCTAACTATTCCGATTTCCTTCACGAAAAACACAAATTTTTTCCAATATTCTTCAATCGAAACCCTTAATTTCGATATGTCGATATGTCAGGTTGCTGCCACCTGCTGGCACCACCCTGATATAGTCCTTACTTGCATAATTTATAAGACACAAATAAGCAGAATGAGCCAATATATTTGTTTACACCGACGAGCTTTCCAAATACAAATCGAAAAGAAACCTGTATTTAGAGATAAAATATTTTGCCAATTATTTCACTTTTACTGGACATGAACCAACAACGCCCTGGGAGAAAGTAACGAAGTGTACATGTTGTGGATCTACTGTAGGCCCACCCCAATATTTTTTTGAACTGAGATAAAGAAAGAAGTCTGTAATCTCCCACCTTGAATTTTTACTGGAAGGTAACACTTGGGAACAAGTTGTTAAAGAGTCACATGAGGTCAGACTCTTGTCAGTAACAAAATAACATAAATAAAAATGTCAATAATGTCAGTAAAGCAGCAAAGACATCTTAATAATTTCAACTGATTTTATTCCTTGATTGCCAAGTAAAATTTCTAACTAAATGCAAACTGTCAGCAATAAACAGATACATCACATTCCATTTCAAGAGCTAAAATGCACAAAGATGTTCATTTGCTTCAAGTTAAGTTTTTCGAGCATTTTTTTCCCTTACGATTTAAGTTAGTCAAGGTTAGACAAAAAAATTTTAGAATATAAGGGGAAATGATGTTCAGAGTTGTTATTCGTTTTTGTTAGCTTGACGATGTATACAATTAGTGTCGGAATGGCTAATTCTACCAATCAATCCAATGACTCAGGTCAACAGAATTCCCTGGAGTTCTAATTTTAGTAAAACGAGGCGAATTTACTGATTCAAAGAGCTTGGTGCAAATTTCAGTTACTTGTACAATAATCGCCAATTTGAAACAGAAAACGAAACAATCGTGTAATCCAGTTCCCAGCTTTCTGTTATACTTGTGAAGAAATTTAATGATTTAGGCTACCCAAAACATTTAGTCCTAGTACACTAAAAGTACAAAAGTCCACTTGTGGTGGAGCTTTGTCGATACACACACAATCAGGGGAAACATCTTGTGATATTATTTAATGTCTGCCGTCTGTTATCCATATGAAAGTCTGATTCAGTGGATGGGAAAGAAGAGAGTTCAAGTTTCATGACAAAAACATTGTTTTTCTGTTCCCAAATAACCGATTAAATCCAGTAAACAGCCATAAGGATTAAAGGGTCAATAGCATTTCAATATTCTTTAATCATAACTTGCATTTTACCTTCCAAACTATGCAATTTCTAACAGCCATTAGGGCATACTACAAGAGAATTTCTAATAGACATGCTTGGTTGGCTTTTGTTCACACAAGGAACAAAACTGTTAGCTTAACGGTGTCGGCCCACTCGGTGATCATCGACTGTAATCATCGACTGGAAACGGTAGTACTAACGTGATTAGATATTTTGGAATACTGCCCAAAGCCATCTGGTTCATGTTGTGTCATAATTTTGTTTTCCTTGTCCATGTCAGAACGTTGGCTTATTATCATTGAATTAGATGTAGGTTATTTATGTGATGAAGATTTGAACAAATTTACTGGAATAGAACAAAGTATTGATAGGACACAGATATTTTTTGCATAGCGGCCGAATATTTTGGACATAATAGGTAATTAGCATACTCTTACAGGCTTGCGTTACTGGTGAGTTGAGATCAATAGCCTATGTATATATCTTCACGTGATACAATGACAACTATCAGAAGCATTTCCTGTTTCTTTATTCTATTAAGAAGTGTTCTTAATTACTAACCCAACTTTCTTAAATGATTTCCTAATCTACCAGGCTTATTTCATCTGGGGATATAGTGTACAGTATCCCCCCATTCAATTCTATGGGGATATATCCCCTACCCCCCCCCCATGGACCGCCGCCCATAATGAGGTCAACAGACTGAGGTAAAAAAGGGAACACTCTTAAAATCATTTAAAGGGAAAAAGTGTGATCATATGATATCACCTACAAAAGATTTAGCAGAATTCTTCCGAAAAGATTTCTAGAATTCTGTAACATTTCTCCCCTTGAGAGTTTTTTGACATCATTTACATTGCAATCTACGTCATTTCTGAAGAGTCTTTAAATAGAATCTGTTTGACTTCATAACTTTTAGAGAAATTCCTCTAAATTTGTTTACAGCGTATCTTTATATAAACTCTGCCGAAAAAGTTTTATTACAAACATTTCAACATATTCTGTGGAAATTTTATGAAAAATTCATAGACATTTTACGAAAAAGGAAAAAGAAAAATTTGAAATTTTTTCATAGAGTCTCTATTGACATTCTATTGACATAGATTTGTACAGAACTTCTATAAAAGTTCTTAGCATGCTTGAAAAATTTGTAAGGGCCTATTGGTGCAATGTTCTTAAAAAAAAGTTTAACGGGTCGTTCATCTGTGTAAATAACCACGGTGTGTGGCCCTTTAACGGATGACCGCACATTTAGTGTTAGTTGGTAAAATTCTGTGGGCGATATCAATCAACACAGACAATCGTCCTATTGTCACAATGTATGCCTAGTCCACAACCATTATACGTCTGCATCTGGTCCATGTTGTGTCACTATTTTGTTTCCCATTTTAATGACAGAACGTTGGCTTATGATCATTGATTCAGATGTGGGTTACTTGTGTGATGAAGATTCGAACTGATTTACTGGAATAGAAACATTTATTGAAAGGCCACAGATACTCATTGATATAAGGCTGCTGAATATTTTGGGTATAATGGGTAAGTAGCAGACTCTAACAGGCCCGCGTTACCAGTGAGTTATCAGCTCCCACTTTGACGAAGGCTTTCAACCATATCCTACATCACTCTCAGTGTCCGGTCTCGAATAGTTATAGGTACATGTGACTGAGAAACTAAAAAGTATTAATCAAGGTGCCCCAAGCTTGTTATGAAACCGTTGTATGGGTTTTGATTATATGGGGGGAAGGGGTTCATAAATTACTACTATCATTTTCTTTCAATTATTAGGTCAATAGACACGAGGGAGTAAAGTCTGTCATAAAGTGCGTAATTACATGGTAAAGACAGTTTGCAACAAGGTCACGGTTAAGAGTGAAGTCAAATAAATTTTTGCTTTTGACTGCAACCGTTGTAGTTTCGAATACGCTAACATAGGTAAACAAGTTGTCTGTTTTGGTTGGATGACATGATGAGAAAACACTTACGGGTCTTTCAAAAAGCTCTAGAGTTTTAATTGTGATGATTCGGATAGTGTTTGTGTCCATAAACAAGATTGATTGAAGTAATTGGAGAAAACCAACCATATTAAAAGTATCAATGGGGTAAAATGCTTTTGCTTCTAGTCAGTGAGGTGTAGGAACCCGATTTTGGAACAGTAGCGGGTTCGGGGGAAAGGTGCTGTAGTGGCTAAAATGAAAACATTTCGCAAAATCTTCCTATGTCTAACTTGTCAAGAGTTGTTATCAGTACCAATTTGGTGCTCATTCAAGTATTTGTCAAAGGTTGACATTTGATGACACTTTATCTCAGATTAAACTGAAAGGTGATCTAACCTTCACATGAGTAATTTGATCCCTTTTTACCACTAGTAATTTCAGGGCAGAATCTGTTGGTAGTTGTAATGCAACTCCCAGTACTGGGCTACTGTTGTACACCAGTGGTCATCAAAGCTTTTAACAAAGCTACTGTTAATTGGATCTAGTGATTTCAGCAAAAGCAAACTTTGCCTCTTGAATACCAAGACCAAGTTTCATGATATTGTTTGGAGATGACAAGAGTGATAAACAGATCACTAACGTATCCGAAATTTGAACATTGCTTCTCTTCCTATAAACTAGCCTATTCGAACTGATTAACGACCGGTCAATTCGGTAATACAAAAACATTGAAAGGGGAGGGATAAATTGACGTTATAGTTTTATGTTTCTCTAATCTTGTGGGATCTAAAGGAAAAGGTACATGTGCAGGTATTTCTACACATAAGAAAAATCTGCCCCTTGAGTGGACGTCATGACTTGGCCGATAGCGTCACCACTTGGCAGATTTTTAAACACCGCAAACAACAAAATGTCCTTGGAATTTCTACCAGGTCTTCACAGCCCGACAAAAGACTGAGTTCAGATTGCCTTAGAAGTATAGGCGGTTACTAAACCATGTGATCTGACTTTTTTGTCAGTTGTTAAACAAGGAAGGACTTCAAGGACAGAATAGGTTTGTCCAACTTTCAAGGGAGTGAATACTCGAGTGAGACAGGGTTGAGGCACACACGATTTGAGTCCTGTGTCCTCCTGAGCGGATCTATCGATCTATCGATGGCAACCAGGGGATAGAGACGATGTTCTACGATCCTCCTGATGTTGCTAATGGAAAGTCTGTTTGACAGGGTGAAGACATGAAGCCAAAAGCTTTTCATTGTATCAAGCTGGTTTCAAATTTCTTATATTATGAGTGTTGATTTTAGATTCATCGCTGTCCGGGGGAATTCAAGGATTTCTCGAAAGAAAAGGTATTCACTGTACTACTAGGTACCGTTATAACGTATAACCTGTGAATAGAAAAACATACTCCGTATAAGAGAAACCATACAACATATGATTTATTCCTATGTATAATTTTGTTTTAAATAGGTAAACTGAAAATAGCGTACCAATGTCAGATTAAAGGACTGAGCATTGCACTTCTTAATATGCTTGCTGTTATCTCCTTTCATCCTCACGCAACTGAAGGCAAGTTTTATTTGATTCTATGTTTAAATACATCGGAGAAAGACTACTATACACTCAATTGAGTGTCATTACGTAATTACTTAACTTGTTTCACTTTGAGTCAGATTTACATTTTAAAAATGATCCATGCTTACAAATATAAATGAATGTACAAATAAAAATAGAACCAAAGGTGGACCTAAATCCTTAGTGATCTTGTGTGTAACATGTACACTATTAATATCCAAAGTTTTGAAAATTAGAAAATAAAACGAGATTTCATTATCCATTCTGCAGTCTAAAGTTGTTAATGCAAAAATCTTGAACAGTTGAATGTTTTCTTCCTAACTTAACATGTTAGTTTAACTTAGTACCAAAATAAGCACATGATAAACGAAATAAAGTAATTTTCTTTCGTATATTTCACTTGTATGAAATAGGTAGCTCAATTGAAGTGTACAAGGAGCCATCGGGTACGTTCCAGTCTCCAGGTTATCCAGATCTTGACGACGATACAAAATGTACCTGGAAAGTTATTGCACCACCGAACCACAAAATAACATTGACGTTCCTTGATTTTAATCTTGTTGTTAGGAGAATTTGCACCGACGAAGTGAAGGTAGCTAAATTACTTTTCATAAATCCTAGCTTCTTTTCTTGAGTCATTTGACGAAGTGAAAAGGGCAGATTATGAATGAAATTCATAATGATGTACAGTGTACATATTTTGTTATTGTGAAGAGGTTTATTTGAAACGGAATTAAAGTTTCCTGAAATATTTTTCATGGTTTTATCGGTAATGAATAGTGTAAATGTAACTTAGTAGCTAGTTAAAACACTTTTTTATGCTTGTTCTGCATTTACACATTAGTCGCACAGAAGTTTGGTGAAGGCACTGTGGGGAGCATGGTGGAATTCTTTGATCATAAATCAATGCTTACAATAACCTCTTCAAGGTGGAATATGCAAACGAGTAGAAAGATGAGTTCTTCACCTCTGTAACAATACAAATTTTACATAGCAAGTACGAGAAGTAAATCATACACCAGCGTAACGTCAGTCAGCAATAAAATGAATTTATAAAGTTGCGTGCCTTGAAAGGAGAGGATTTACGGGAATATCGAAAATAGAGTTGCTTAAAAAGTAGCCTCGCTGAACCAAATGGTAGACTAGAAGTTTAAACGGGTTAAGGAATTCACTTTTATTTGAAATATCTCGTTGATCAAAATGGTTTTAAGTCCACACGGTTTCACAATTTAATTGTTGTTTAAAACGTTAGAAGTGCCCAGAAAATTTCCTTACCCCCTATTTCCTATTTTTAGCTTAAACTGAAGAGCTCAAAGTTTGTAATTAAATTCAAAGTATGGTACTCAACTTTCCTAGTTAAACTGTTATTTAAGTAGTTTAAAAACCTTAAAACTAAAAGGCGCGTTTTCTCAGAATACTAGTTTTTATGTCATCTCTTGATCTGTAGTTCATCTGTACATCAGTAAAACATCACAGTTTAATAATTCAACTTAATTACAGTCGTAAGTGTTTCACTGTTTTAAAACTTTTCCATTACTTAAGACATTTTTTTCAAGTTAATCATCTTTGCTCATATAAGATAATAACATTGTATTTAATTCCAGATCCATGATGGAAATGTTGACAAGGGTCCATACGAAGGAAATCAACTGCAATCTCAAACTATTACATCAACTGGCAATGCAATATCGGTCGTTCTGAGGTCATGTGGAACGTCTCTCTTTTCTGATAGAAGAGGAATACGGGTGTCATATCAGACTGGTAAATCAAGTGTACCCTCCATCTTTCTGTTAACAGCAATATTTATAATAATAATAATAAGTTTACTGCAGAGGAAAGATGAATTGATGGTACTTTTCCATTTAAAATAAACTGAAAATCGTCATATGTTTAGAAAAACTTGAACATATGTTAACTTTGAATAAATAAAAACAATAAAGGTTCGCCTACCAGTTTCACTCTACTTTAGATGTGTAAGTTACCAATTGCAGAGTCAACTATAAGTTTGCCCGTAACTAAACTGGTGACTATTTGCCCCGGATAGATGCTACCAAAAAAGCAAGTTCAAAGTAATTGCATATGGGCGACAGTACAACATTTGCCTGCTGTGAAGATAATTACTTTTGTCATATATTGTAGACCCATTCCAAATAGCAATTAAAAAGGATTATGGGATAGCACTTTGCTACGCCTCTATTTTACCATAGTGAAATACCAATGATAAAAACGACGCATACCGAAACTCTGTCCAATAAGCCTTTGTAAAATTCTCTTTATAAAAGGACCTGCTGCAAGGTTTGAAACATTGGACAACGTTAACTGATCATAAATGCCGGTCATGATTGCTAGTTATGTGATTGAGTAAAACTGGTTAGCATCCTGTCGACATTTTTAGCTCCAATTTGGCACTCCCTAATGAAGAAATCTACTCCAGATACCATCTTATTATGGCGGGAGATCAATCATGAACATTGTTAGGGCTAATTACTTCCAATACCACGGCTTTTATTCATTTGGCATTGTATCCACCATGCACTTTTTTGTATGGGTTCGCGATTTTTAAATTGAATTATAAACCTTATACGCAAAAGTTACTTTGACAGTTTTACGTAACAACACTGTTATGGATAGAATCAATCTCCTTATTCTCCTAATTTGAATTACACAGTTTATCCGACCACGCCCCCACAGAAAACCAGGAACAAGGTTTCAAACTCGCTAACATTAATCCCGTCGACAAAGCCAGTTGAAAGTACAGTCAAAGGAACATTTTCGTCCCCCAATTACCCGATGATAGCAACAGATGATGTTTCCACACCAACTTTTCCCACAAGAGCTGAATTACACACTAAAATAGACCAATCAGGCCACTTCAACGAACAATGTAAGTATCACAAAAGTTTTCATTCAAAAGAAGTATTATATATTTTATACTGACCTAGTAGATTTGCCCCTATGTCTAAGTGAAGAGTAGCAAACGTCTCAATCTTTTATATGTTTCTGCGGCTGGACAGACCTATTCGAGTAACGCACATGTGGAGAGCTTTTGTGTATTTTACAGTTCTCTTATGCTCGAGTTGAAGTGTCTGTTAAAAATATATTTCACACGCGAACGTTTTGTACTTTTGCTAGTCTTCAAATGATCCGTCACTTGTGTCAAGCAAGTACATCACCTCCCCAACATTGTGGTTTTTTGCGTTGCCATTAAAAAAGGTTATGGAGATGGAATTGCACAAATGGGTCTATTCTAGTGATTGATTTCGAGTTATGAAAGTTTTCAACTGTAGTTATTCATTGAGAATATGCTGTCATTATCATCTTTCAAAACTGTATTTGCCACTCAAAACATAAATATACTAACTGCATACAAAATATTTCTATCAATTTCTCTTCAGCTTCTACAGAGGGTCCGGGAAATTTAGTTCCTGCTATTTTGGTTGGCCTCCTTGTCTCAATTATCATTGTGATAATAATCACTATTGCCAAAGTTAAAAGGTAAAGAGATGACTACTTTACATGTTAACTAAGGTGATGCTGTTTTTCATTACCGTGTCGGCGTGTCGCTAAATAAAGGGTCGCTAACTAAATTAGAGTCGACTGATATTTTTGGGATCTCCAACTTTGTGCTTAAAGGAGAGCAAGTTTCCGACCGAGTATAACTTGAGTTTCTGTGAGTATAATACCTGAGGCCAGTCATAATGTTTGACTGCGCTGAGTAGTGGTCAGATTACGTTTCCTGGCTTGATGAAATGGTGGACAGTTACTCAAGTAACGAGACAGTGATTAGCGCCTTTGGGCTGTCTCTCTGAGAAGGGAAAATTAGATTTCTAATGTAGCAGTGGTAAGGGAAGTTTCACAGGTTGTGTACATTTACATTAACATAAGAATTTTCTTCATTTTGATTACATTTCAGAATAATTTTGTGCTAAAATTGTTTTGTTGTTCTTTTCTAGAAGGAAATCGAAACTTCATCCAAATGCTTCGATAGCAACGAACGAGAACAACGAAATGAGCTTCGAACAGGCTGACTTGCCGACCGTTGTTGCAGAAGGAGTCGAAGAGGACAGCTCTCATTTAGAGTACGATCATGTGCAAGGAACAAGTGCGCCAAACCCCAACAATGATCAAGTGGTTATGGATCAAAACCGCGCTGTATTTTCCACAAATATGAGTTTCCTTAGGTTACAGAAGAAACAACCAGTTTTCGATACAAACAATGCTGTATGTGTATACGAAAACGATGCAAATAACGTGTATAACAATATTGATTTTGACGAGGATTACGGCACTGTAAGTTGCACCATTCAGGGGGCATCACCCAAAGTCGGGAGCAATGATAGACAGTTACAACAACAAGAATCAAATTTTAATTTAGATGAAGGACTCGTCGTTAATTCTGCATACGAACCATATGTATCAAAGACTACGTCAGGCTAGTTTATTTGATTTGGCTGCATAAGACAATAGTCCTGACAGGAATTAAATGGATAGGAGAATAAGTTACAGTCTTTCAGTAGATGGAACAAAAATGTTTGAAAATAAACAGGTTTATAACTCTCTGACTAGTTTTAAAAAGAATTAATATAATTTCCAATGTAAAGTCAGTCTTTCCAATTTCTAAGAAATTGTATATGTGTAGCATACACCAAATAAGTGACTGCTGGACATCATCGTGAAACTTGTACTAGCTATTTCAATACTTTAAAAAGTCACGAAATGCGAATTTGAAACTGACGGAAAGGTTTAAAGTGTCAACTGTAGAGAACACTTCTACAGTAGCGTATCTGGGGTATTGATGTGTTCAGAGCGGATCCAGGAGCTATTCACCACGTTCAGAGATGAAGTAAATTTACTCTTAATACCCCCATTGGCTTTAAAATACAAAGACATAGGAAGCAGAACCTCTTCAAAGAAAGTCCTAATCGGGGGTGGGAATTTGCCCAAAAAGACCGTTACAATCTGGGTAAAATGCCACTATCCATTTGCAAGTACTGTACGTGGAAACGTTTTACCAGAACGCCTCCCAAGATGCAGAAAATTGTACTTCCTTAACCTTTAATTGTTGGCAAACAATTCAAATTCCTATAGAATTCCTGTAGATCCTATAGAAATTTACAATGCAGGTAAGAAAGACCCTGTATGGAAGACAGTTTCCTCAAAAAAAAGGAACTTCAGTAATAAACATTTTTATCTCAAAGAGGGGGAGTTCCAGGGGCTCTGTGCCGGTCTCTCAAGGAGTAATAATTCGGTGAGGTTTCAGTTGGCGAATACCCTGTGGTTATTGCAAACTGGCGATACTAACACAAACAAGTAAATTTCACACGAAAACCGTACCACTGGAAGGAGAGGGAAATAGAAATGATCAAAAGGTCTTGGAGTAACAATTATGTTTCAGACTCATTTTTCTTTGTACTTTATTACCATTAACCATTTGCCGATAATGTCTTTAAGAAACTCATGTATTTGTACAGAGTAAATAAATAGTTCCAACCTTGCCACATTATTCGATAAATGCTACCTTATAGTAGATTGGTTTATAATGACTATTGATTAACAGTTCATACAGAGGTTAAAGGTGTACCCCCTTCGTTTCGCGCGTTGAAATTATGAATTAATGTAAAGGACACCTCACCACCTACAGAAATTTACTACTTTTGAGATAAATTTTAAAAAATTTAGGAAATTTGGAGAAAACAAACGGAACGTCCCAATGCCAGTGTGGCAGCCCCACTGAGTGTATGTAAGTGCGGGGGTTCCGTTTCTCATATGAACACCACGTTGAACCGACTCGTAGACATAGCAATCAGAAAAGGCATACCAGGGTTATTTGTATCAGTCACGTAGAACGAATTCTTCGTGGAGAGTGTCAGAATGGAATCTCTGAAGGGGCCGAAGGGAAGTGAAACAGTCTTTTTCAAACCACGAGGTCGAAGGCTACCATACTGTCCCTGGTGTGACTCGTGGTGTGTGGAGGAGTGGATCTTTCGAAGGCTCTGGGGTAGTAACAAGACTGCTGCATTACAATGAAGCATTTAAATATCTCAAACGGCATTGCATGAGCCCTCAAGAGACCAAGGAAATTACCATTAACTACTTAACTTTACTTTTTATCGTAACCTGACATGGACTAACAACAGATTGATTTGGGTATGTGGGGTCAATTCCCGGGAAATGAGAATGATGGTATGGGTATTATGCCCTTTTAAACAATAATTTTCAAGGCGTTTCTGCTTTTTAGGAAAGACCGGCGATGAGAAACATCTTTAAGACACAAGTTTTAAAATGTTGAATGCAAGTCCGAACACTTTCAAACTTGGTAGGCATATTTCTTTTATACATATGCATTAGAAACTGATAACGGTATAGTAGAAAATTCAGACATCAAAAGCAAATAAAGGCTGTAGAGGTTGTGGGGCATTATCTATTTGACAGTATGTTCGGTAAGGGAGTCAATTAGACTCTACAAAATATGGAGAGTAGAATAAGACCAGTTTTTGTATCGTGCTGTTTGGTTGGAAAGAATCTTGTTTGAAGTCCAATCAACTAAAATGTAAGATAGACTTTCATTTTGCTACAAGGTGGGTCACGAATCTCTCCTAATCACACTGTAGGTCCGATTAATTTTGGCAAACTTGTGCTTTACCATAAATGATTGTGTAAAAGCCACTGATGACGCCTTGTGGGAAAGGTCACCGATAAATTGACTTAGAGTGGATTCAAGCTTCATACACTTGTCCCTATGTGTGAAAATGTCTTTGGCAACAAACCTCCTGAAGTCCCCTCTTGGATACCTTACAACCTTCTAATCGGGGAAAGCTTTAATGCAAAACTACGTGCGTGGAGTCCACAAAAACATTCTTGAACTAATTTTCCTTGCTTCAATTGTGCATGATTTAAGGGTATCTTAAGGCTGCAAACACCGGAATAGGGCCTCCTGGAACGTTGGCGAAGCCATAGGGGGGCCAGGGGGGACATTCCCCCAATCGAATTCTGAAAAAATACACCTTTACTTATCGCCCATACACACCTGAAGGAAGTGCACATCATTCCTCAACGTTAATTACTTGAGTCACTTTTTTAACTTATTTTCCTATATTTGGCATGAGTATTGTCGTCAATTGTCTCAGTCACGAGAACTTTCCAAGGTAGCTGTTCTATAGAAGATGGCGCCTTTTTGCTGTTTGATTTAAACAAATTACTGAAGTACCACTTCCAGCATTGCCACCCTTAGTTTAATTTGTAATGACACGCACAGATTTATTTTTCTAATTCCTTCGGAAGTTCGTAATTTTGTGCATGGAATTTTTCCACGAATACTACTTAGTATCCCAGAGCATGATGAGAAGGAAATTATTATTGCAAAATTGCCTAAAAGTAAACTTTCGACCACCAGTAATAGTATAGGGAAATGCGAAAAAACAGAGTGGTAACGCTGTGCCCGTATGTCAAACATTTTACAAATAGGTTGCGAAAATTAAATTTATCCTAGGTATACGCGTACGAGGCGGGGGCACGGGGCAGACTGCCCCCCAAAAAAAAAATTTAAAAAAGTCAAAAAGTCGGGCCTGGAAACGACGAAAATTCGGGCACAGAATACGTGAAATTCCGGCAGAGATGAAGTAAAAATGAAAAGATTGCCCAAATTTTTGATCGAATCCCCTAAAAATAGACAAAGCTTTTCGCGCTCGCGCACATGTTTCGTGGTCTATTTTATTCACTTGAACTGCAATGAAATTCGGGCAACTTTTTGAGATTCGGGCAAAAAATTTTCTGCCCCCCAAAAAAATTGGAAGAGTCCCGCACGCCTATGATCTTAGGTCTATGTCGTAAGTTGGCTTATGGCAAATGCCACTTACCTCTCCATTCCTCGTTCACGTGATAAATGATTATGACTGTGCCATTGCGTCTTTGTTTGTATTGCAAAATTCGTCTTATTGCAGATAGCCTTCCGCTATTAATCCTGAATATGCCAGTGCTGAACCCATGGTTTTATTAATATTCTAGAGCCAAAACTATTGGTCACGTTCAGTTATAACGCTAATGTGTTTTGGTAATTTGTTTGACATAATCTTATTACTGAGAAACACCAACACCCCCGGAAAAATCTGGATAGGCTAGTGCCTACCCCTCGGAAAACGCCTGACTACACGTCTACACCCATGTACTGACAACCTGTGATTTGCTTAGTAAAATTTTTCTTATGACAGTTCAGAACCAGATCCAGGGTGCGTACGCCCCCCCCCTCCCTATTCTTTGCAGAGCAATTTATTTTCTGTTTGTAATGGAACAAAAACATTGACTTCAAGTGATGCTAACTGTTGCACCAGATTGCATCTGAGGGTTCCTGGCTACGCTATTGTCCTGGAATCTCTGGATTAATTGTATGGATCAGATATAGGCCTAGCCCACCCCTCCTCTTCTCTTCTTCTTTCTCTTTTGCTTCCTCTTTTCTTCTCTTTCATTTTCTCCTTTTCTTCTTTTCCATCTTCTTTTCCTTTTCTTTTTCTTGCAGACTATAGGGGGCCGCCGCCCCCTTGCCCCAAGTGGCGCCACCCCTGCTTGCACTGAAATACTTCCCCTTGTGATATGTCCGCCCCTGTGATCCGCCCGGTCGTTTGGATAGAGAGAATAGTTAAGAGTAACACCTGGGGCTTATAAATCTGAATGTCATGCAGTCCCTTTCCCGTCGCTCAATTTGCTGCTCACACGTACAGCGACGGTTTAAGGTTCACATCGCTCTCTACTCTATTCAATGTCTTCACAGACCCACTGCAAAATGCACAGCGTTTTATATTAATATACACAGCTTCTAGACTACGGAGGTGCACGCACGGACTTATATACATGGACATAGGATCACGTGACCAATACGTTTCCTACCTTTCGAACAAATTTAGGTTTAAATGATGGCTGCCGGGCTACCACCATTTGCCAAATTTGACGATGAATCTGCAAAATTTGAAACAAAATATCAACAGTCCTTCGTTCGAATAGTTGAATTTGACCTGAGCTTCCATTCTGTCGAAAATATTAAAAATTTCCCACGCAATCTGCCGATACTAGGCCACTTGAGCAAGTCCAAACTTTTACACACAAGGTAGCACACCACCAATTATTCCTCCATTGACTTACTTACACTAATTTGGGTCCATTTCGTGGCCCCTGGACCCTTGTAGAAGTTTTCAATGGGCACAACCTACCCCTCAAAAGA
>WURT03658172.1:0-38085 GCA_009936505.3 Holothuria glaberrima
AGAATATGTTTCGTAAATCTCCCCCCCCCCCAAAAAAAAGGCCAGGTGTGACTTCTAAGTTTGGATTAAAATCTGTTTTGATCTTCAACCTGATCTCCATATCTAGGGACTGTAGTCTAGTATATAGGCTTATTTTTTTATTTTGAAAATTATGACTTATGACTTGACTTGAGCACAAATGTCTTGTGACTTGACTTGAAAGTAAAGGACTTGAGACTTGACTTGACTTGAAAGTAAATGACTTGAGACTTGACTTGAGAAAAAATGACTTGGTTACAACTCTGGCATTAACCCAGCCTTGAAACATGAATCTCATGTCTGCAATTTCTCAATTAATGCAAAAAGAAAACAATCTATGAAAAATGTTAATACCTGTTTCTAAGCGGAGCGCCACCATGGTTGGCGCGGAGCGTAACAAAAATTTTCGGCTTTACAAATCCCCAGATGGCCGGAAATGGCACTTCCCGAGTGTTCTAAGCCAGAATATGTTCAACCCCCACTTCGAAATTATCCCCGCTTCTTGGAGCACTTGACAAACTTTGGGGGCTGAACATACCTTTAGCCCCCCACTTTTTCATTTTTCATCACCGCCATTGGGGTTCGTCATTTTCTTGAGGGTGCAAAGCGCCCAAGCGAGGAGCGGAGCGACCGAGTCGGGAGAGGGTGTGGTTCTCCTCCCACCCTAGGGAGTTTTTGCAATTTTTACATCAAAATTGAGCGATCTGGTGAATACCTAAGCTGGAATTTTTGTACGTTTTCAATCAAATGAAAACATGAAAAAAGCTTAGCCACAAAAACTGTAAAAGAGGGCCAACAACGGAGTAAAAGAGGTACCCATCTGCAAATTGGCAGGGCAAATTCATCCTACAATGATACTGTTGAAGTGTAAAAAAGTGAAAAAGAGAAATACACCAAAAATATGTTTGTATTTTCCTGAAAAAGCATGGGGCATGCTTAAATTTCATGTCAATGTTTTCTTTATTCCCTCGAGAGTTAGTGTGTGTGTCTGTATGAGAGTTACTGTACGAGTCAATTGTGTTGCACTGAAACAAAACAGCTACTCATACGCCTTACATTGGATAAACCAGCGAAATTGACATTTTGCCCTGAAAAAACGCCAAAACTCCATTTTCCATTTAAATAAAAAAATAAAAAAAAATTAGGTCTGGGCGGGGGGTTCGTGCGAACTCCCTAAGCCCCGGCTACGGGCCTACCTATCAAAAAACATTGCCATTAATTTGTAAAACCAACCCTTACAAATTATACAGAGCATTTTAATATCCATGGCGTTGCACACGTCAAGGGAGGCATTTTTCTGTATATACATGTATGTAGTGTACTCCGTTTGCATCTACAAATGTCGACTTACGAACTTTGATATAACCCCGTAAAAGACCCCGTAAGGTAACAATAATACGAACCAGTGTCCCCGACACGTTTCATTTCAAAAGACTCATCACAATAGCCAAGAATATCTTGCGGGTGCTTTTATTCGTATATAATAAGAGTGGTACATAATATAAGTTTATGTTTATTAGACCGATGGATGAAAACGAAACCGCTGAATGGCTTTGTAACTTCAAAAACCTTTTTAAAACCTAGGTGCTGCTATTGTGTTCTTGAATAAGTTTTTTAGTAATCTAGACTTTGCTATTGTTAAGAGATTGGCTTAGACGCAAATGTCCTTTTGTTATGTTAAATAGAACTCCATCAATAACCATTTGGGCGAAACTTTTTTCGGTTTCTAATCTTAGGTTCTTGAGTTTTTCTAGTTACTTTTCTACCTAAAGTCAATTAAAAGCAAGCAGGTGTAATATCATGGCTTGCATTTATTACTGATGTTTTAGTTTTTTTTTTTTTGCCTTTTAATCGTTTTATTTTCTTGACCTTGGACTACATGAAATTTTTTTTGACCCAAATTGTACATAAAGTTTACAAACTTCCAGTGCAAGGATTCACAATACGAAGGCAACTGATTGTGGTGGTGTCAAATTTGATGTAAAAGACAAAAAAAAAAAAAAAAAAAAAAAATCATGGTAAAACCATTCGTCTGCTTGCTTCAAGTTGACGTTTTGTTGAAAATGTGAAAAAGTTTCAGCTCTCGAGAATTGAACAAACGGATGGAATGACACCTTCCATGGATTTTTTAAAGTTCATTTTAAACAATGTGAAGACTAAATTTGTGTCTGGACTATTTTTGTGTACTTAAAGGGCAACGCACAGTTGCCCCAAGTTGAATTTATAGGTTCGGTTGCTCGTCGGCTCGGAGACTTGGGGCTCGGCGGCTCAACCCTCAGAATACAATTTTTACTCCTATACAGTTGAATGTGTATTATATAAAACTTCATTGAATTGTTTCTTTATTGAAGTTCTTTAAGGAACTTGCTGCTTGCACTATCGCAAGGCTGTACGCGGGGGACTTCTGGTGAATCCTTGCATCCTTCCCTGGCGGTAGTCTCTTTTAGTAAAAAGTATCATTTCTCCGCCAGGACTTTGTAAGAAGAGTATGATCAGATTTTAAATTGAGGGCAGTATATACTTGCACAAGAAGAAGAATGATTTTAACCAGGCCCAATTGATCTCTCGAAATAATTTTAGCAAAACTCTTAAATTCCTCAATAAAAAATTGTATGTCACCTCAGCGGAGCCCAGCAGCGTTACGAGCCTAATGTTGTGTTACAGCTTTCCCCTTTCTGAAGATTGTGTGGAAGACGATTCCTAATTATTGACAAGTAATAAATGTGCCAACGAAAAATAATACTTGTTTCAGCCAAATAAAAATGATACTTTGTGTCAGCTTAAGCCGAATGGGATTTTCTTTTGCTCAAACTTTCATTTCATTTAAGGGTTGGGAACATAAAGCTATAGAGGTTTTTGACCGACGTCACAATATCACCTGACTTCTTGGTTACCCGCCATGTTGGCCGTCAAGCTTGCACTTGGCGACGGTGTACTGTACGTATGTAGAGTAGCTTACTGTAAGTGAGTATGATGAAGTTCAATATTGCAGTGGAAATGTTGGAAGAAACCGAGTCCATCTTTTGTCAAACATCACCAATAAGTTGGACGACAAACACACGGAACATTACGTTCAAAAGGTGAGATCAATTGGATCGAGGAACCGGGGATCCTTATTTAATTCCCAAGTCGATGTTCAATGACTTGCGAAAGCTTCTAACGTTGCACTCCCAAATTTAAAATATCCGGACATATTCTTTTATCTTGTAAATAAAACATCACCTTACACATAAAACTTTAAAGATATAAAAGCTTGGACGCGTACAAATACTTTGCAGCTAGTTTTGTGAAGAAAATTCTGGTGTACCAAAATGCCTCGAAGTTGCATCTTTATTATCACTAGTAAGGTAAGTAACTAAGACGCAGAGTAGCATGCTTAAGAACGTTATTACAAGGGTCCGCATTAAGGATATTGTTTTGCTTACCAAAACTGCTATGCACTTTTATGTCGTATAGCAATTAACATTTTTTTTTTTAGTTTTCAATTTGTATCGCTTATATATTCATTTATATGGCAAACTGCAATGCGAGAACGCCGCTTTTGAAGACCCTGGTTATAACCCAACACGAAGAGTGCACTGCACCGTCTAGAATGTGGAGTTGGTGACCAATTTTGTTGTCAAATTACTGCAATCCACCTTGCTTTGCTTTCCTGATTTGCAGGGATACGATGAAAATGTATGTAATTGGTAGTTTCCTCCCGATTTTGACACTCAGTGGCTCAGCAAATTTTCCTCATTGTGAAATTATAGTGCGATTACACCACTGTACTGAGTCACTACATAGCTAGTTTGACGGCCAAACATGGACGGTGAGATGAAATCGGAAGTGTGATGACGTCACGTGAAAAACCTTCATTGTTGCGAAGTACATTTAGGAAACAATCAAGCAGCACTTGATGCAGACGGCCACTTCAATTTGAAGATCAAAAGAAAGTGATTCCGATCCATGGACACAACAGCTTTATTGTTCACTCTCATTTCAAAGATGAATGAGAGTGACGTAGCAATATTCATTGTGTTCTAGTACATCATTTTCACTCAGACAGATCCTAAATTTCGTAGGCATGCCTAAAATCATAATCCAATACACTTTTCAAGCAGCGTACACCTTTTTCTCACGTGTTTTGATTTTTCCTTCCCCTCAAGATGTTCTCTAGGAATTGTCATGATATTGTTGTTTTATGTGTCCTATATCAACTGTACGAGTCACGTGTAAGTAATTGAGAAGTGATCTGTCTTTTCTTATTCGTGCATGCATATACATATATTCAAATCTAAATAATGGTCGAGCTTGTCCCCAGGTATTCTGTCCATTTTCTCCTTACGGTTTCCCTTATTAACCCCGGTTATTCAGCCGAGCCGAAAGTCATGAAATGGGCCTTTGCCCTCCCTATATAAAGCAGGCTCAAAAGGTGGACATTAAATGTTTACCCTTGTATATACCATTTTGCCAAAATCTTTCACAGTCAACCTTCCAACAATATATCTTGGAGGCTAAGTTCAACTACTATGGCCACAAAGATTTTATGACTGATCAAAGTATATTTAAAGGTTGATAAGATCTGAAATATGCTTGAGACAAGTTCATTAAAAACCCATCCCAACGGTCACTATCAAGTGGTCACCTGCGCATGCTTACAACGTGCCGTGTAGTGAAATGCAGCTCAGGGATTTATGAAACCAGCTACTGGGAAATGTCTGTGTGTAGTTGCACGATTGGTGTCCCTAACGCGCCAAAGTCCTTCAAAGCACGTGTACGACATCCCTACAGGTAATTGACAAATTATAGCGATGAACAAACTTCAAAAAATGAGACTGCGAATCAATGACGTTTTGAAAACCTTTGTTATGTGATCGCTACTGGCGATTGGTCATGTCCCCTTCATTCATGGCTGGGACAGATCGGTATAATCCAGGAGTGAATTTCATTTAAATTTACAGCGTTGTGAGTAGTTGGAACCAATTAGCGCAGTTATTTTTTATACTTTTTAATGTAAGATCAGAGAGCTGTAAGCTCCCTGGTAAGATAAACACGGACTTTTTATAACATGGACAGAGCACCCTACACTAATGTACTATGAGTAGCGTTTCGCCACCGTACGTACACGTTGAGGCCTATCGATATGACTGCCAGGTTTCCTCCTATGCCTTATGCGTAAAGTTTGGACTTGCTCAATTGGATCAGTATCGACAGATTGTACTAGAAACTTGTAAATTTTGAAGAAAATGCAAGTTTTGTTCAAAATCAATGAGTAGCATGAAGGACTGTCATGCTGTTCTTCCATTCATGTTTGTATTTTGCCAGAAATGTTGCAGATTTATCGTCAAATTATGCAAACGATAGTAATGCGGCGGCCATCTTGGTAAGCTTTAATTTTTCGAACGGTGGTGACCAAGTTATTGATCACGCGATCCTCTATCTTATGTATGGGATGTCCGTGAGCATAAACCGTCACCGGGACTAGGCCTATAACAATCATTACGCCACCTACCATAATAGGAATATTTAAAATTTACAGTCTTATCCGTGGGAAATGATTTTCCACGTAAGTTTTATGTACGCGTTCTTCTTCGAATGCTTCTTTTAAAATTGTAGCGTATTGAAAGTTGCGGGAGCCCTTTTACACGGAATGAGTGCACAGCTAGCCGTTGTCCTATAGTAATCAATACAATTTTTTGTTGGTTTGTGTCCTAGATACCTTGCCACGCAGACTGCACTTTTTCATACTGTCGTTGTTAATAATGTATGTACATTGCCAACACAATTTATCGATGGGTTTAACACCTACACCAATAAAAGAACAATTCGGGCACCTGTAAGTGTGGTTTGTTAATCACCCTGGTAACATAATGACCTGATTGACATGGTTTTACGCCTCATATTTCATATATATGATTTTCATCGAAAGGGTTCCTTCGGGACAATCGTTTTAATTTTACAGTCACCGTTAATACTCAGTGTCATGTGTAGTTTGAACGGGAATGACTTACTTTTTGAATGACACGCGTTCCTCGTTCCACATCCCAGCGTAATCCGAACAAAGAAATGTTTTATAGTTAAGTAAACACATGGAGCGAAAGCCTGTTTAATCAGCCTATCGAACTACGCCGTGATTAATTACATCACACTCAGCACTAGTCCAGAGGTAATTGCACTAGTCTGCAACGAGGGTGCATGACGCTAACAAAACCGGCCATTCACCTTGACTCTCTCGCGTGAAAAGTTGGAAAGTCAACGAAGGTGCCTTTATTTGTGTAACAGGTTATGGCCTGTTTAACAACAATGTGATGTTACTAAGAAACTGACAATTGCTTTCATTTTTTACATGTAAGCCATCGTAAAGAGGGAGCCAGCGATGAACAGAAAAAGTGGTAATAAAATTGAATAGGTTTCCTAACAGTTATTTGAACTATTATCTTTTCACATTTCATAGTCGAGTGCTTATGTAAACAATGTGCTGTTTATTTAATCAAAACAACTTTAAATCCCTGACCACAAAGGTTATACGTGATACCCAGGGAAGTGGCCGAACGATACTTTGGGGCGCCATTTGTGACTAAAATATTGAAATGCTAGGAGCGAATATTCTCATTTTCAAGAGCAGAGAAACTGTTAGCCAATAAAGATACTGCCATTTGCAAGACTATTATTTACCTTGATTTTTTTGTAAGTTCTAAGTGGTAGGCAAGGCTATTGTGAAATGTAATAGTCCTCTACTTAAATAGTAAGCAATTAAACTAAGTTCCATGTAAATGATTCAAATTGTCCCTCTTTCATCAGTGAATACTAGGCAAAGACCATTTTCGGAAATGACATAAACGCTCTTGCATTCCTGCATATAGGTAGGTCTAAACATGAATTTGTTAGTTAGTTAGATGAGATATAACGACACACCAACACGAATTTGTTATATAGTGTCAACTAGATAAAAAAGTAAAGTTTAAATACCGTTTCAAATACGGTTCAAGTTCAAGTTCGTTTTCAAATACAGTTCAAAAAACGGTGAAAGCCCTTCCCCTAAGTCGCCTCTTACGACAGGCTGGGAATACCGTGGGCATTTTCTACAACCCTCAGCCCACAGGGGAGTCTAAACATGAAATTAAAGAAGTGATTGCTTTGAAACTCCCTTTGTAGGTTGGCCTTGGGTTTGAAAAAGCGAGATTTTGACGTTGAGAATGGATCCATGTAGTGAGTTATATTGAAATATGCAGCTCGGTTAAACGTTAGCAATGTCAGTAACAGATTATTCACCGTATTGGGATCAAGTGTGCACTGGCCGACAAGGTATAGAGTCCTTTACAAGGGATCATCCATTGAAAAAAATTTTAGTGACTTTGTCCCTGACTGTTTCATCCTCGTAACCAAACAAGGTACTGACGGGAGGAGGCAAAAGAGCTTTTAGGGGCGAAATTTTTTCTTGAAGGGCGAGACATACTTAAACGCATAAGGCAATGTCAACTTTGAATTTTTGGGGAAATTTTCCAGGGAACACCGGCCCCGTGTCCCCACCCCCAACTTGGGCTGGGATTGCTCCTGGCGTTGTCTACAGTCCTCAGACCTAAAAAATCTTCTGATAAATATCATTTTAAGTTAAGGGGTGATTTATAAGATAAGGAGTATTTTGTTTGAGGTACCCTTCTTTTAAGGTTACTCAAATGCATTATTTTGCAGGGGCCTACTGATCAAATACAAAATTTACTCATGTGCCCAGCGTGCTGGGCACATGAGGCACATATATAATGATGATTGTTATCCAGACAGCAGAAGTTCAATTTGTACACTTGAAGGGATTTTCCAGAGACAAAAGTCAGTAAGTTCAAAAAATGCAGAAAATTTTTGTCTTTTAAGAGGTGAAAACCGCATCTCAATAGCTTGCAGAGTTTGGAAGATACAAATTTTCAAAGAAATGCATTTTTTCTCAAGATGAAGTGCATTATGGGAAATCTGTGAGGTCATCGCGGCACATTAATTTGACATAGCATAGAATTTCTTTATAATATTAATGCCGCTGTAGGGAATACTAAGCAACTTTGTTTGTTATGCCCTACATATGGTGTAGATTTGTGCTAAATCTACATGGAAGCATATTCAAACATTCCAACAGTATCAAATTTCAAGGACAAACAGGACATTCAATTATAAAGAAAAACAAAAGGAATCTGAGGCAATGTTCCCACATTACATAACAATCTGTGACCTTGATGAGAACTGGAGGCATTTTTTAACAAAAATAAGCACTCTTTACTATGAGATACCTCGAGTTAGGAAAAGAGTATTGCTACGAGTTAAGAGGGCAAAATTGGAAAATTTTTCTCTTTCACATGAGACCCTTGTGAACAGCCACTGGAAAATGCCTTTAACTTCATTATATCCTAGCGCACAGCTAAATCTTTAGCACTCCTCCCTGCGATGTAAACCCAGGACATCTTTAAGGAATATTTGTAGCAGATAACTGGATTTTTTTTTTAATTTCTCTCGTTTTAGTAGTAATAGGGCACATGAGGGTAGGGAAAGACTACGCCTTAGGTTCCTTTTACAGAATCATAGGTAATGTGTTATGTATCAAACAAGTTCAGTGCAGTGAAGTCAATCTCCCCCCTACCATCGACCTACCTATCGTTTGAAGGGAGTTTACCGAGATTTAACCTGATTAATAAATGAATTTACTTGGTTTGAAGATTGGATGGGATGTTCCGGGAGAAAAGAACGCAGACACTAAGCGGCTGGTCGTCCAAAGAACTACAGGCACCGGCAAGTAGCACGGGAGGAGGATTTTCAGCAATGCTCATCATTTTTATTAAGTTTGCCCCAGTTTTCTACGACCACCTTAAGATGGATCTACATACGCCCCCTCCGAGTGTATGTTCTGCCCTCCACACCTTGGCCCGTCTGTCCTTTCCTTATATTTCGAAGACAGTAAGTGGGCATAAGTATATTGTAGGCTACATAGCCACGAGATGTGACGACAAAAATTTTGAGAGTAGATCCTTGTGATAGTTGATCCCACCTCCTCCCCTGTTATTCCCAAACCCCTAGTGAGTAATTTATTGCCTAAGCAATCTGTTTCTTGTGATGACTGAACCGCCTCCCGTCCCCTCCCCCCTTATTCCTGGCCCTTAGTAGGTACGATTCTCGTGACAACAAGTCCAGTAGAAAATAGTCGAAATCTCAGGAGATTTAACTTAAGAAAACTGCAGAATACCTCCAGACTCTATAGAAAGAGTTTGTATACTTCCCCAGTCTTAATTTGCAACCCCCTTCCCTCCGAGCAGCCAAGTATCTGAACAATATCTCTGCAGATACTGAAGTAAGCATAATATCGATTACTTTAAAAGTTAGCTTGGTTTCGTTGTCACGCCACTGTTCACAGGTTGATAGCCAGACCACATTATTTGGGCAGTTTTTGTGGGGAAGTGGGTAAAATATGCTTCATGGTGTTCTCGTCTGTAACTGCGGAAATTATTCGGCTGGGAGGGGGATCGGGAAAGTTGAATTTGGGGTAAGATGTTCTGCTTCTTCCCAATACAGCTTTTAGGTAAAACAGTCGTACAAGATATCAAGTATAGGGACTGCGTAAATAAAGTTTATATCCTGTTCATATACCCTCATCACTAGTTTGAATGGTCAGTGTAAAATGCACGTAACCGGGGACCAGAATTGTAAACAGCTCCACGGAGGCCATGTATTCAGGTTTAGAAAGCTCTTCTTAGCCCCTAGGTGAAGAATTTATTTATAAAAAAAGTCTTAATGTTAGTCAATTGTCATCGGTAACCATTCGTGTGTGTTAGTGACCGAGCTAGGGAATTCGGTCAGAGGGGCGAGAATGGCCTGTAGGGGCACTATGAAGTTGTTAGTTACCCTATGCCTCAATACAATATAGCTAAAAAAGGTGCCAAGAGGTGCTTTGAGTCCGTCAAGGGGGCGAACGACCCCCTGACTATATGGGCGCTCTCCCAATGGTGCGTCACTGGTGTGTGTAGCATTTCCTATCCTTTCCTGAATAAGGATTTGGGAAACATTCCACTGGAATTCTTCGAAATTTATCAATTCAATGAAAATCTTGCAAATTAATGGCGTAATAATCAAGCACCTTCTGTTTTACCAATATAGTGTAGAATAACCTAATTTTAACGGTGATCGGATGCATTGTATATAAATTACCAGTACAAATTTGAATATTTTATGTAAAACTGCTAGATTTTGAATCATTTTTATTTTAGAAATTAATATACAGTATCCGTCTTCCTATAGCGATTCCACATTCTTAAAGAAAATCATAAGAAAGCTGCGAGGAAGACACAGCCTTGCATTGCTACATACAGTTAGCTGTAATATTTTACGCACTTTCAAGGTTTCCTGCATAATGTAGTCACGAACTTACCAGTCACATCAGAGAAACGGTCAAACCATTGACGTCAACTGGTGGTGAATGGAGAGAACAGGTCCCTTCAGTTTTGAAAGTGGAGGGGAGTGCCCCCTTTTCAAGAATTCTAAGAAAAATGAAAGGCACACGTTTGATTCCATAGCTCGCAGTATATAATAGTGCTGTACAGATATGGCAAGGACCCGATATTACCGACACCGATATTTCAGTTATCAATATCGGCCGATACTGATCGGATAGCGATATCAAAGAAACTTAGGCAATCTGTAGCATTTACCAGGTTCCTGTCTTTGTACCCGTGTAAAAACATCTTTTTCATGAGTCAAAAGGAGAGCTTCCAGTTAAGCATACTTGTAACATTTTTATGAAGTAAAGGGTGAGAAATATCAGTAAGGCAGTATCGGTGTTTTAGGTAAATTTTACCGATACCGATACAGGACAAAAATGGGCAACATCGGCCGATACCGGTACTGAATACCGATGATCGGTCCAACACTAGTACATAACTGATTCAATGAAGTCAAACTCGTCGTCTTGGGTCAAGTACCTCGAATTCACTCACATAAAAAAAACTGATGGTTCACCTGATAAATTGAAATTGACAGTGGCGGATCTAGGGGGGCAACAGGCGACCCTATTTACCGTCATGCGTGAAAAAAGTTGACGCAAAAATGCTTCAAACGTGTCAACTATAGCACTATTTTTACATCTCAGCCCTCTTCCAAAAGCAAAAAGACCCCTCCCACAGGACAGCGATCAATCAAACCTTGTGCCCCCTCTATTGGAAATTCCTGGATACTCCCCTGAATTAAACAGCCTTCTCTTGCGGCAAAACAAAACACCTTAACGATTTCTAATTGATACACATATTAGTTTAACAGTCGGGCCTTCATGGGCCACAGTGGCTTTCTGATCCTGTATATACTGTAGATAATAAACTACACTTCAATATATGTACATGTATTTTTTTATGTCATGTGCACTGGCTGTCCAACAATGCCCTGCCCAGTATCCAAAACCAATCACAGCTCTTCACAGAAACTGCCAAACGGACGAATGAGAATTCCGATATCGTTTTTTTGTGATTTGCTGAACTTGTTACTTCATTCAGTCCTTGCCGACTGTAAGTAACTTACCCAAATCACATATTAAATGGAAACGCAGTTATTTGACTAGTGTACCCCGTGACACTAGTCCAGGAATGACTATTTCTGTTACTTTTTACCGAAATTTATTAAAAATTACTCCCTGGTTTATCTTCAATATTCAATGATTTTACACACTAGGAACATTATGAAAAATACTTGTGAGAGAAATAAGAGGAAATCTGTAAAATTGAGCAAATTTTTAAAGTAAACTTGGGGCGACTCCCTTCTCCCTTTTAGTTTAACTATGTAACTTTAAACAAACTTAATGTCCTTAAAGGTTAGAAACAGACCTAGGCAAAAATGAAGAGAACTTTTAAGTCATTTTTGCACTTAAATATGAAGCAGCAATGTAAATCGCCGACATATTGCAGTGGACCATCGATTAAGTTTGTGAAGAAATCACCATTTTTTCTCTACAAATTTCTTCTAGTCGTCCGCGATATAATGAAAATAAGAAATTCTACTTCTCGAGATATTCATCGTTCTCATCTAATTTGCATTATATGTTGAATGGATTTTGTTGAATTGTCCCATTATCAAAGAAACAAAGCTCGGACTGCATATTGTGCGTACTCCCTCCTTTTAAAATCACTCCTCAAACAAACGATCAAATTTTAATAGAAAATTTATTTCAATAACATTTAAATTTGACAAGATGAATTTTGATCCACGGTCTCAGGAAAACGTTGAAAGATACACCTGACAGAACATTGGTCATGAAAAAATATTTGGTCAACGAACAACGTCAGATATGTCCCTAGTGACCAACGTTTGCCGTACACGTTCATCGGTATTGTCTGGCCACCGCACTGACCGTCGGGGACCTCCCTTGACCAACGTTGCTCACTCCCGTCATTACCGGACAATTTAGTCATTTGAGGCCTCCAGACTTAGAATGGTCATCCTGTGTAATGCGGTCAAGTCTTTACGTTCCATCGGCCGTCGTTGATCGGAAACCTCTGTGGGTAAAGCACGAGGGATGAGTTCCGCACTTTTAAAGGCTATGGTTAGGCTTGGATTTCGGACAAATGTTTTGTCTGATAGGATGGGAAAAAAAGATAAGCGACCACATGTGAAATGAAAAGAAAGGAGTTTTGGCCTATCAGCCTGTTGAGCGTATGTGAAGGTCGATATAATGACGATGTCACTCAAATATCAGCTTAAATTAAGGTATTTGTGATGATTTGAAGGTAATCCTCATGCATTCAGGGAAATTTAACGAAAAGTTACAGGAGAATATTTTGAAATTTTAATATTTTGGCATTAGATCTGGTTCTTTGATATAACGAAGGTTTTAAAGATGAAAAGCGAAGAAGTATCGTCTTTCTTATATTCTAAGTTTATTCACATGCATACTATTCCATGAGTTTGTCGAGAAGAGACAACAAACATGTTTGTCATAGTTATATAAGAGAGTGGTAAAGTTTGTCTTGGAAAATAGGGCGTTAATAAATTATATAATTTTGAAGGAAAATCGGATAATGTCTTCTTTCGTGCTAACGTATTCAGAACTCCATTAAAGGGCGATTTATGTGAAATATGTAAGACAATTGCTTGATTTTAGAAAAAATATTACTGAAGGAAACCTGTAATTTGAGATGAACAAAGTGGGCAAATATGTTTTCATGAAAACCTTGTTCTAATAATAACAAATTGTACCTTCTTAACCGGACCCTTTGAAAAGACATCAATCACTTTAATGTAAAATCACGTTTCTTTTTGCGGTAGATCTGCAAATGAGCGTCCACAGTACCATCTGGTGAGTTTTCTTAATTTATTTTTTGTTCGTTTACTTGAAAGTATTTTAATATTGAATGCAACTTGTCCTCAGTAGCCGCATCTTGGTATGAGTATTTCTGTTAGTATACATGGAATATATACAATCCTGTGTTTATTTGCGTGTGCCAAGTCATCGCATCTCACGGCCATGTTGTATGGCAGGTTAAATGAGATACGCTATGAAGAAAACAGTGCATTGAATTTTCTAAACATGGAGAAAGGGGTGGAGGGGTGATACGTTAAATTCACTTACATGCCGTGACTTGTTCCGTTAATGTTGTCCATGACTGTAGAATATTCTCTTAGAGATATTTTTCACAGAAAAGTGACTGTCTGTCTCATATAATGTGTGAAAATGGTGCATATAAACAAATGAAGCACAAATGGAATGAAAATGAATATATATCTATATATATATATATATATATATCGAATGTACAACTATTTACTTTTCGACCTATATATATATATATATATATATAACCTAAACTTACGGAAATATTAGTTTGGCCATTGCTTCACCTGCAGATTGAATAAGCTTTAATAAAATAATATGTTTGTCAATACATACATATATATATATACATGTACGCATGTACTGACGAACATTATATCGTCTAAATGACCAGAATTAGACGGTTTGCCTCTCTCCCTCTACACAGGGTTACAAAATCTATTAACTTTGACAATGACGTCACCGATGACGTTATTTGAGTCCTTTGACGTTATTGATTTACACGTTTCTTAGCAGGGGGGGTACGTAACCACTGCGGTTGATCCACTGGTACAATACCGGGAAAAGATAGTGAGGGCCTTCACTGCTTTGAATTTGCTTTTGTTGTTAACTGTGTAGTGTAAATAAAATTGATGTATGAATATTTATAAGGATGAAACATCTGAATTAGGTTGCGCGAATGATGGGGTGGGGGTGGTTGGGGCTGGTAAACGAAATAAATTGAGGAACCCTGATTTACATGGTGCTATAATACCTGGATATTTTTATGCTGGATGTTCCTTTACGAAAATATTAGTTTGGCCATTGCTTCATCTGCAGATTGGATAAGCTTCAATAAAATAAATCTCTATTTCATGGAGCTTTAATAATAGAATATTAAGGAAATATAATACAGGTGGTGGGGGATTTTTATCTTACATAGCCAATTCTGTCATAATTCAATTCAAAACATTAAAAAGTTTAGGAAAGTTCATCAGCACGTGTATCATAATGGGGGAGTGGAAGAGGAATGAAGCAGAGGGATCGTAAGGTCTTTCAACCGACAAAGTGTAACAACTATATGGGAACAAAATTGCCATGAACACGAGAACAATTAGTTCTAATGCATGCCTACACTCTCCTCATACGTAAGTATAAAACTATACTCAGATATGAGTACAACAAGAGATTATTATTTAAACACAGATGTATGCAAGTAAAAGAGTATGCAGTTATGCTTTGAGAATGTAAGGAAATGAATACACTGATGTATTAAGCAATACGCTCAAATGCCAGTACAGTTACATATTTACTAATGAGAGTATAGTAACTCAGTGTACATGAGTACTGGGACGTACTCAGAAGATTTCAGTAAAACAGAACAATTATATAATTCCGGGGAGGGGATAAGATAAGATGCATTTTTGAAAAGCATAGATCAGTAGTTCGTTATTGCCAGGGCCAGTCATCAACGAATGAGAAGTGAGTATTCCGCACATGTGGTACTATTTGAAGTCAGAAACAAATAAATTCCTTCATCCATTTGTAGTTAGGGTGACTGATTTCGACGTCGGCTTTGTCAAAGCCTACTGCGAAAGTCGTATGCGGCCTAAATGATAAATCTAAAAAATGAGATTAAGTTGAGGATTCAGAAGTCGAATGAATTACCTTCAATGCCAAAAAATTCAGATCTTTGAAGAAATATCAAGACGTTAGTCAAATACAATTTATGTTGTGAAACAAAGGAATCCATCCAACAGTTTAGGTACAACAAAGATTAACATCTACGAGTCTAAATCGTCGCACAAGTATAAAATTGTTAAATTTCAAACAAGAAACTAATCTTCGCTTGTTCAATTTTAAAGAACTTATGTTTGAACGTTCGTGACCTTAGAATGAAACCGGCTTTCTGAGATCATCATAAAAAATAGAAGCGTCGACACTTGCCCTAAAATGTTTGGTTTATTTGCGCCAAGCTGTTATGACGTAAGGGTTTAAAATTCATATGAAATCATTTTTGAGTAATTTAAGCTATTTGAGTTCTTAAAAATAATTTTCTGTTTGTTAGCGTGTAGTGTTGGCGAAGAAAACTGTTCGACACGGCAAAAACCTACAAAGGGTGACGAAATGGCAGTTTGCATGCGTCGACCTGACAGAAAACAGGGAGCTGATTGTGTGACATTTTCAGACTATGTTCACTATATCCTTTGTTCCTTCCATTATTTGTTTCATTTTTTATCTGCAAGGCAACATTTTTTTCCGACAATAACCTTTCTGATAAAAAACTTAGTAGGTCATATATTGTAAAATTAAATTTTAATATGGGGTGCCGAAAAAAACGTGACGTCACGGAAGACGTCCTTGGTTGTTATCTCTCTTTTCATACTACTAACGCCTCCCGAACTTTACTCTGACAAAAATAAAATACTTGAAAACCGTAATTGTCATGATTGATTTAGAATCTACTGACAAATAGATGTCTCTCTCAAACCTTCTCTCTTTTCATTTCTGCAATGAATTTAGCGTCCGCTCAGGGCTCAACTAGACGGTTTCTCGTACGGCGATTGATGACAAGCTATTATACCCGACATAATAACATTTCTCTCTCGAGATAGCCCATTATAAACTCCACGACGGCACAAATGCAAAGTAACACTCCCATTACCATTTGCTTTGAAAAAGAATCCATTGAAATTAAAATATAATTTTCGTCAGAAACGTCCCACGTGGAAGGCTCGAAAAGAGGCCTGATCAATTTCAAGGCGTCGAAAAAAAGGCGTGTTGTACGTGTTAGGCCTACCCGATGAGATCCCGTGGTAATCTAGCCCTAGCATTCAAGAAGCGCTCGTATCCCAGGGGATAACGGATACACCTGTTGTGTCTTAATTGAAGTGCATATATGATTGCCCGCGGATGCCGAAAAATTTCCTCAATTTTGGTCGAATATTTTAGTTGTGGGCTTCACGCTGGGCGTCAAAACTCGACTTCCTGTCCTCGAAGGCTGAGGAGGACGTGCCCGTAACATGTTTGGTGACTTAGACGAATGTGACAGGAAGCTGAAAGTGAGAGGATAGGAGGGAGGAGAGATGTATTAAGCCGCCAAAGAAAGCCCTGACGTGATTTTGCTTCAGCAACGAGTTATCTTAGGCAGTCGTCATTCAGCCGTTATCGCAGCATCTGAGAGTGTCTCTTAATTTGACTGCGCACGGCAGCCGAAAAATGCCAATCATTACCGTCGTTACGTTTCTCAAACAATATGATACCTAGTAGGGAAAGATAGCGATTGATTTGACCACTCAATGCGTGAAAGCATCATTATCTCTGGTGATTAATGACGGGACGCTTTTTAATGTCCATATGGTCTTTTTTCTTGACGTCGCCGACAAAAACTAACATGAAAAATGAAAAACTGATCATCTAAACTGATCTCAGCACTATCACCTCATCTTCAGCTATTCGAAGCAGATGATCCACAGTATGCGGATTAATGGGGGTAACAGAAGGTTTGCGGGGCAAAGGGTTGCTTTTGTTCAATGATAGAATCTAATGTTTCGAAAGGAAACATATTGGGAAGAGAATTTTCCCGGACGCGATAAAGCTGAATATCTTATGGAGCAGTGGGCGGACACACCTGCCTGTGTGTTGACGTTAGATCGTCTCAGACAGAGTTCTGTATTACTCTAATGTTGGACCTATCTTGTTAGCTTGACTGTCGTATGCCTCGTCATTGGTCTCCAAATGTAATTAGAGACAGAGCAATAGGCTTTATTTCTCAAGATCTATTTAATATTTTTATTTTTTACTGAATTTTTTAAAATGTGCCGGCCGGTTGCCGAAACGTCGTCACCTAAGCTTGTCTTCGCCTTTCTGTAATGTTCTTACGGTTCTATCTAGCTTCCCCTTTGTCGTACTGTTACCTTATTATTTATACGTTTTTAATGCCTTCGATCCCTACCAGGCAGCTGTTGTGTTCATTTATTACCTTACAAACAAAGAACAAATTTCGAAATCGGGAGAAATCTTGAAGAAATTTTCGGCATCGGAATCAAAACAACCAGGACTGTTTGTCCTCTATATCCGCGAAGCCACTTCGCCGGCAGCTGCGGTCGGGGCAACCGGACTGAGAGTGTCTACAGCCTGCTTTGAACAATTCAGAACTTCGTTTATGTGCCACTTTGTCTATCTTCATGAAAGGACGAAGGAAACAGCCACGTGCGAGATCGGAGTAACGTGTGCTCGGGACCCGGAGAACACACGTCGGCAGCAATGACGCGGTGCGTCCGGCCCTCAACGGGGACGGTCTGCCTGTGTTCGGTTGCCAGATCAAACTACGCGGCATATTAATGTCAATACCTAGAGCCGATGAAATTGATTGAGGAAACGCTGAAATACACGAATCGTACCAACTGTCAATTTTTAGCTCGCTTAACTACGACCTTCTCAACTTTGTGCACCTGTAATCCCAAACATCGTACGTACGTCGTGAGTATCCGCTTAGGCTATCAAGACTTGGGCTCCCCTTGGGGGCGTGGTTCGGTCCGCACCTTATGCTTGTTGGAGCCTATAAACAATAGAATGATCCTGAAAACCCCGATCGTCTTATGAATATATCGTCTCGAGAACATCTTTGCCGAATTTTTAACGAGAAAGTTGTCAAAAAAGCGCGTCAAATAAGCAACTTCTTGGGTGTATTCTTACAGTCGCCGTGCATATATGCGTGTCGAGAAATTATGTACCGGCACGTTGACAGCGTCCGCAGTTATCGTGGTCTCACAGAAACGCTCTTCGATGGCGACCAATGGCTACGAGTGTTTCTAACGAGAATTGGAATACACTAACAAAGAATTTCCCGATTCGTTTCGGTCGAAAAAATATTTTTTCTTAGTTGGTTTGCCATTTTTTGTAATATCACGGCAGACATAAATTCTCTCGAAATGACGACAAGTTTAGGCGCAGGGTTTTCAAAGTAAAGGCTCTAGAGTATTACACTAACATGCCTACCTCTACATAAGCGGTATGTAGACAGGAAAGAAATATTCTCTGCTAGTTCAAGCATGAACTTTTACTCTGACGACAGAGAAAAACAAAATACGAAGAAGAAAGGAACAAAATATGGACGAAAACATAAAAAAATGCAGATTGTTTTCTTGTCTATGGGATCAATTCGTCACCATCAAATTTTACTGGTACAGTCTACCACCTACCAAAAAGTAAGGTTATTTTTTCTTGAAATGTGCTCTAAACGACATGGAAATGATATTGCCGTCGGGGCTGAACATTTAAAAAATTTATTTTTACGACCAATAAAATTTCTACTCTTTTCAAATTTTTATGTTTCAGTATTTTGAATACTAGTTCACTATTTTAATTCATCGAAGTTGATAATGTGCATTGTATCAAGGGGGTATGCTTCCCCAAAGATGTAGGTTCTATGCCACATGTATCGCGCGGGTATGTAACAAATTATTTGATCATTGCAATTCTATTTTTATCTGTCTTAACATAACAATTGAGATGACCAAAGTGATTCATTTGCCCGTTACAACACATAATACTTAACCCGTCCGTACTGAAACCCTGTTTAGTCGTCCATACATGTACATACAGGTTAAACGAATACGCAATCCTCAATTTGAATTCATGAAGACACATTTAAAGTATTTCAAAAATAATTTTGGGGGCTAAATTCAAGTAAAAAATTGTACTTTAAATATTTCTGAGAAAAGGCCCAAATGCTTGATTTTTGGATCTCGTTCATTTTGTAGCCAACAACAAAATAACTACGTATTGCGCAAAAATAGTCGAAATTATTATATTCTTGCTTGCCTTAGTTACTACTGGTTCTTCGCATGACAGTAGAAAAACTTAAATTTACGTAGAATCAATAAAATTAATGAAAGTTTAATTTTCCCTAATTAAAGATTTATGATTGACTCCGGAGATAAGCGTCAGTAGAAAGAATAGAACTATTTTAATGTTTTAAAAAACGTGTATGTGTCAGAACGTATTCTGACTTGGAACAGACGGGCTGCAAGGCGTACAAATTTATTTTGGACGGGAGTTTTAATTGTTACAGACATCATGCATCGTACAGCGAATAACTAAAAAGTATGAGCCGAAGGAACACATTTCACAATAGCAAAGATTAACCCAAGGTGAAACCAATTGTCAAACGTGTTAGAAATTATCCACATTTAAAAAGGAGAATACTTGCACTGATAAGTATGTTTCTTTTATCATGTTTCTGGTTTAAAACCGCAAATCGTAGCGAATATATTTACTGGTTTCATTAATCAGTAAAGCATCCGGTCAAATTTTCAAATATTCACTTTCACGAGAAAATTTTATTCGAATATTATCTTGCTTTTATCGTGTACGAGTTATGCATTTACGGAAACATCCCCCCGCTTCTATTTCTGGTGAGGAGCTTCTCAAGTAAGTAATTATTTTATCTGATTAAAGAGCTTCTCCCGCTCGTCTAGTTGCTGTTGCTGTAGAGTTACTCCATCAAGGTTTCAGCACCATATAGAGGGCGTCATTGCCTTAAGCGATACGAAGGTGGAACACAAGCTATGAGGTCATTGGCGAGCTCCAATGATTGTTACGATGAGAAAGTCTTTCATAGCTGAAAACGCGGATGTACACACTAAAAAATAATTGTTGACCATCTTAACGCACATTGTGTCTAAGACTGACGGCAATATCAGTATCACAGTAAACACATTTGCAAGACAGTAAACTAGGAAGCTAGCGTATTAAGGAGGTTTACATACAATTATGTCAAGTATATTTTAATGCTTCGGTGCACCCGATGTAAATGTGATATATTAGCCTATTACGGGCCCCCCTTTTACTTGAGTTTGTACTTGTAGAAGCAAGGACTTCATGGAACAGCTTTTTTTTTCTTATTAAAATTTTTGGTCTCTTCGAATCTTCAGCTGGTCATTTTGGTGCAAGTCACGCCCCCTGATGGTCCCATGGGACTAGTATCTCGTATGACCTTTGACAAGATGTCTATGCTTTTCGGGTCCATGCAGGAGCATCAACAACTTTCAAAGGTGCGTGGGGTGGGGGAACGGGGGTGGGGATACAACCTTGACGAAAAAATACAAGTTAAAATCACAAATTGGTCCGCTTGGGTCTCAGGTATTAATTTGGATTTCAGCAAATTTGTGGTGTAATCAGGGGGCATCCCCTCCCCCCCCCCCAATTTTAATCCAGTATACAGGTAAATGGATGTTTCTAACATACAAATCATGCAAGACCCAACCCACCCCTTGTTTGAGCCTTATATTTACAACCGCTCCGGAGTGAGTTTATGCCCACCACGTACACGTAGAGCCCGCTACAGATACTCGTTTGTACCTAACTCTATCCATATTTTCAATTCACAAGTAACCAAGATAATTGACCTATTTGTAGGACTTTCTGTAAATGTTTGTATTTTTGTATGTGCATCGCTTTCTGATTTTATGATTGTTTTTTAATGTTCATGTGCTATGACCTGTGAAAACTGAATTTCCGATTGTGGACAATAAATTCAAATTCAATTCAATTCAATTTTCGAGCTTGATTTTATTGAATTAGCTATTTTGTAAGCCATAGAATTAAACATGTGCCTGATTTTGTTTTGGGTTCTAGAAAAAAGTGTACGGGGGATAAATGATATGATATACCCTCCACTTTTAAAAGTGGGAGGAGACATGTTCCTTTCATCCTCCAACAGTTGAGGCCCACGGGTCCGTGAGAACTTGAGAAATAAAGAAATGGTGAAATCCATGTGTGTGGCGTAGAAGAAGAAGCCCCAAATGAATTGCAGACATTCGCTGTAATACTCACAGCATTGTCAACGTCCACATTTAGTAGGAAGATTCATACGGCTACCTCATAATAGGGAGTTGTCAAATAACAACACTCTGCTCGAAATCTGATTGAAAATGTATGAAATAGAGTCAAAACCAAATCTTTTATACAAATTCAGCGAAAGACTATAGATGGCGCTCTCACTCCTTTCAGGGCAGGTCAACCGAACGTTCAAACATATACTGGGAAGGGCACCCGTGCTAGTTGTTATGCTTTGGGTTGTAGCAAAAATGTGAATCTCGCGTAAAGTGTTTATGTTATTTCTTAAAAACTAGGTTACATATTTTTTTCTTAATGCAGAAACATCACACGAAAAACAGCGATAAAATAGCAATGATGTGCTTGGTTTTCTAGCTTTGTAATAACTTATAGCAGAGGCAGATTACAAATTTCATTTAACCGCTTTAAAAATTATGTGCCTGAAAAATAACAGCATTATGTTCACTGGAGATACCATCTTCTAAGAAAGATTGACTTTTGAAGTTGCAAGGGAAATATCTTTTGAGATCACGTCAGTTGATAAGCTACTTCGAAATGAAAGTCCATCACACTATGGTTTACTATAGTACTATCTGTATTTGTACTGGGTCTGTCAGAATGTAGGCGATACTGTGGGTGATAGACGGTAAAAAAAAACTAAATATGAACTGATGGCGCCCTATCACAATGATTTGTGGGCCTGCATATACAAGCTCTTTTCTTGGCACTCTCGGGTATAGTATGAAATCAAGGGACGTGTACGAAAGTATGCAGACCCTATGTCACACCGAGGTTTTACTTTTCACGTAAAATCCATACATTGAGATTAAATGTCCTACAAAAGGTTGTTACATAATCAATCGGTGGTACTATCTGTAGCAAAACTTAGAAAACTTGAGGTAGTAATGTATTGTAAAATATTGTAAGCATGTTTTTACCCAATGGAGGTTATCCGCACCGTATGTGATATTACTTGTTCGGCATGGCTGTACGCATGGGCGGCGATCCTGGGGGGGGGGGGATGGGGGATATATCACCCTATGAAATTGGATGGGGAATACTGTACACTACATCCCCCCCCCCACATGAAATCAACCAGACAGATCCGGAAATCAGAAACTTCAACTTTTTCTAGACTTTTTACAATATGCCTATTTATTTTTTTAGGAAATACTTCTGACAGTTGTCAGAGTATCACCTTGCAAAACCTGGTAAGGGACATTTCCAGTGATCTGGGAGTATTTTTGGCAAAATTTTCTACGCTCCGAGCCAACTGACCGTGGCGCTCCGCTAAGAGAGTGTCACTGACTATTTTCGGAAATCACAACACTTTACCTTTTTCTAGACTTCTACAATAGTCCTTTTTTTTAGGAAATACTTCTGACGGTTGTTCTAGTATCAAGTTGCAAAGCCTGAAAAGGGCCATTTCCAGTGATCTGGGGGTATTTTTGGCCAAAATTTTCTACGCTCCGCGCCAACTGATCGTGGCGCTCCGCTTAGATAGTACCACTGACCAGATCCGGAAATCAGAACACTTAACCTTTTTCAAGACTTTTTTACAATATGCTTATTTTTTAGGAAATACTTGTTGTCATAGTGTCACGTTGCAAAGCCTGAAGAGGGCCATTTCCGGTGATCTGGAGGTATTTTTGACCAAAATTTTCGTTAGTGCCACTGACAATATATCCCCCCCCCCCCACTTTCAAAGACGGATCGCCTCCCATGGCTGTGCGTAATGCTACTTAGGTTATTTAAACAGAGAAAACTTGTCAGATATAAGAAATCTTCCGATTTTTGGGCCCTTGCCGTCAAGAACTTGGTGTCGAGCTGTTTGGCTATCAAACCAAATCCCGTAGGCAAGGGGCAAGGGGAAAGGGGCGGTTTCCCTAACAGTTTTTTCGCCCTCTAGAAAGTTTTACATTATCGTTACCTTAACGCATTTTAACATGTCTCCCCCTTAGAAGATATTTCGCTCCAAGCTATTTATCCCCCCCCCCCTTCTCAGTACCTGTTTGGCTACGGCCTTCAGCGATGTCGAGCATGAGATCCTCTATACCAATAAGTCTATGGGAAAACGATAAAAAACTGTGGATACACTCTCGTCGGAAGGATCTGCCAGGCTGTCCTCCAGTCGCTAGTCGAAAAGAGAAGGCGATTGGGGTGTACATCCATGATCACCTTGCCCCCAAGTGTGTCCTGACCATTAAGTCAATAAAAACATAACTGAAACAAAGGCAGCGAGCTTGTCATGTACAAAGGGTGGAGACTTACAGTAAGTCTATCATGATCTCACATAGCAAACAAAAACTTCCATTTTTCTAAAAGTTGTGTGCAACCTGCTCGATTATTTTCGTCGATACTGTCAACAGCAGTGGTGGAGCCCGTGGGGCAGGGGGACCATGACTCCCTATCGTGGAAGGCTCCCCACATCTAAGTCGGTAGCGGTAATGGGAACGATAAAATATGTAGTCCAAGAGGACGGCCAGTAAACCCGACGATTTACTTGATTTTAATAAAAATTAAGGACAAATCCTCCAATAAAATCCCGGAATTTCCCAATTTTCCCACTAAAAAATTCAAATTGAACATTTTTATTTTAAAAAAGCCCATAATTTTCATTTTGTCCAAAAGATAACTCAATTGTCGGCTCTTTGCCCTCCGACAATTTTGCTTTCTCCATCCTGACGGGGCTTCGGGTTGCTGCCTCCGTTTAGGAGCCTACTCTTACCCCCCCCCTCCCCCCATCAACCGGCGCGCAAATCATCAAGCCACCCAGTGCTTAACAGTGTGAAGTTTCTTTCCAATTTACAAATTTTTAAAGTTTTAAATTTGGGAAGGTGATGGGCCATTCCATAGAGGACTATTTTAGTGTTTATCAACTTAGGAAACAAAAAGAAAAATATCATCACAATAATGTCCTTGGTACTTGGCTATTGGGGGTCTGTAATGGATACCATGAACTTGCTTCAAACCTAAATTTTATAAGTTCAATCAGTTCTTGAATTTTATATTACATAATATTAAACGGAATAAAAGGTGAACCTTACCTTCTTTTAGCAAATCATCTAAAGCTTACACATATCCTTTTCTTTCCCTTGTAAAGCATCTTTCATAATGATTTAGAACATAAATATTGCATATCAAGGAGGAACAAGGAGTAATTATGTATAAATTTAACAATTCAGTGACAGAAGTATTGCCACGTGATTGAAAAGAGCCATCTATAACCTAACTGTATCAGGACACTAAGTTTTAATAACACAGATTTGAGTGCCTGGATTTCCCTCTATGCTAAGAAAAATGTATCCTTTATTTTGGGGGAGGGAGACGATTTGAATGTTTAATTTTAACTTTCAGTCATTCAGTACAAATATGAGTTCCTTAGTATGATGTTTGTTGTTTGTTTGGATATTTAGGGAACAAGTCGTGGGGGTTTCACCCCAGGCTCGTAGCCAGAAAAGGTTCCGAACTGCCGGAGGGGCGAGATAGCATCCAGGTGGCGAAATATATCTTAGAAGGCGAGATAAAATGCATTAAGGTGTTTTATTTACTGAAGGGAAATTTTTCTTTTAGAAGGGGCCGTCCCTGCCCGCTCTTTCCGCCCTTTGACTATGGGCCTTTTACCTTTTTACTGTCTGTATGTTTATTTTAGCAAATAATCATCAGCAGTCACCCTTATGAAATGTACCAGTGAGGAACCAAGAATCTCTAAATGGACTCTCTTTGCAACACATGTAAGCTACTACCAATTTATGACGGGGTTAATTTTAGGTAGATACTATAGAACGCCGAACGGTCAAATATGATTAGAATTCAAAATATGTTAATTCGACGATGAACTTTCTTAATCTTCTGGCATTCAATGCTCATAAGACTTGAACTGTTCGTTTTTGTGCAGCTTTGGTCAATGGACTGGATAACCTTCATAACTGGTCGTAAGATATTTCCTCAATTTAACTCATAAAGCAAGGAGAAAGCTAGGGAAAACGTGTGTCTTTCCCCACACTACACTTCTCCGGAACTTTCTTTCTCACGGGAAGGCATTCGTATACCTAGGGACACACCCTGGCTAGTAGCACATAATCATCTGCAGTGACTCAAACCTTATGGCCAATACGTAATGGGATCCGTTTGAGAATGAATGATGATTTTAGTTAATTTTTTGTGGTTAAAGAGGATGGAAATAATTTACTGTGTAGACAGCTGATTATGGGTAGATGACATTCAATCATTGAGAATGTTCATTAAAATTTCATGGCAATTGGATTAATCGTTTTTCAACATTTATTATATGATGTGAAAGTAAATCATTTTAGTGTCAATGGTAACCGAGGAGGCTAACTTCATGTCATTCAGTATCCTCACTTCGGCCTTCGTCATCGAATAATATTTTTTGTGTGTACCACCCATGGGCGACGGGGAACATGCCTCCCACTTCTGAAACCGGGAGGATACCACAATGGTTGTCCCCTCCACACACGCACACACACTTTTTTCAAGTAAGTCATACTGTTCACATGATCGATTAGCCTATGTACGTTACATTGACAGAGCCAATGAAGTCGTACTCGAAAATATTGTAAACAGATATTTTAATTGATGAAAATCTGAAATGAAGTTTGCGGAACCGTATGCCATCAATGCAGGACTACTTACGGATAGAGAGGAAGAGGGCACGTAATGTTTCAGCTTGGTAGTAACATAAGAAGTCTGCCAGGCAGGCAAGCGCTATAAAAGCAGCTAATGTATTCTTCTCCAGGTCGTGTCCTCCTTCTTCCCCCACACCTCTCAGGACCCCCCCCCCCGAGAAGTTATTGACGCCCATGGTTCAACCTAGTGGACATTATGAATTGAAATGTTTTTATTGAAAAGGGTAAATGCAATCACCCTAGGATCACTTTACAGGGTTTTGATCCTCCTACGGTGACTTTCGTCGGTTCCAACCTTATCCTTTAGAGTAAATTGTAACCCCATTAATCAGTTAAAAGGGTACCTGATACAGTCCGTGGTATATATATATATATATATATATATATTATATATACATATATACATATATATATATATACATATATATTGTCTTTTTGGATATATATGCAACCAGAGTATTTCTATTTGTATAGTTCATATATATATATATGAAAAGTATACTGTACTTTTGTATTCCTGCTGTATATATATATATATATATATATATATTATATCTCGGATAATTGACACTAGTATTCTAAGCCCTTTAAGATGGCGTTTATCATGCAGGTGATTACGTCAATACATAACGTCTAGAATATTTAGAAAACCCAATTGACACTCCAAAGGGGGCACCGATTCACTACTGGGTAGAGCTCCGTTCCGTGACTTGGAGTAGGTTATGGCCATAGGTTACCGGCCATACATAACAGAGTCACAAGTATTTCGTGCCGTGAAAGATTTTTCGTATTCCTTTCTGTCTCCAATAGAGAGGTTTCACCGACGTCACGTGATTCCACGTCTCTTGGCTTTGAAGGGCAAGCGTCCATTGTTTCACAGTGGTGTCTATGGTGTGCGTGTGCTGTAAATACGCTTACTGCGTGAGTGTTTTGCCCTTCAGTGCCTGGCAATTCCACTCTGGTGACGTCCGACATGAAATCCCCCTATTTGATGTTTCCCGTGGAATAAAAAGGTTATATTCTATGTCATTTATAGCCAAATTATGCCTCCTTCTCCTGATTGATTTCAGCCTCTTACATCTTTCAGGTGAAAGAAACAGTAGTTGTAATATTTATGTTCAAAAAAAAACTTCGGAGGCACTTCTCAGACAAGTAAGAGGAGATTTGCAAAAAAAAATTGCTGATTTTCAAAAAAAAATGAGGTGATTGCTTGTTGTCTTTACCTCCATTGGCGAGATGCAGAGGTATATATCCACTTGTTTATGACTTGTAGTCCTTGGTAATCTCTCCATCACTCCATAAGTGCACTGTAAAACAGCTGGGTCAATTTGACTCAAAACTGGATCAGGAGGAAACCGACTAATTTATTGGGTCAAATAATGACCCAAATTAGACTTCATTTGATCCAAACTGAGTCAAAATTCTACCCAAAATCCTGGGTTCAGTTCCCTCGTGACCCAAGTGTTTTTAAGGTGTGTGCTAAGTGTAGATAAGCCTACGTTGATGCTGTTGGTTTTGTGTGTGCATGTGTGTTGGTTTGTAAAGTAAACTAGCTTGAAGAATGGGACGAACAAAAATTGGTTATGTTCGATGCCGATCTTGGGGAACCAACACGGAAGGGTTTATGCTGGTTTCGGTCTTTAATCGGACGTTGATGGACTCGATCTTAAATTTAGACTCGGACGGCCAGATCTTGCCCCGAACCAATACATGGATTTGCTGAACTCGACTTCGACACTGGTTTAAAATATATATAAACAAAACAAATGAATTAATGAAAAATGACATAGCGCAATATTTGTTGTTCGAAGTTGATTGACTTAAAAATAAATATTCGTTTTCTTGTGCAAAGGGTAGTTAGAGTAAGAGTCACTTTATTCATATCAAAAAGGAAATTGCAGTGCTCGTATTACAAGAGTAAAAAAGAAGAAAATAAAACTTTTAAAAATCTGAAAATGAAGAATAAAGGAGGAAGACAATCATGCAAAATGTATAAAACCAAACAAAATAAATGGAGACGTATGAAATGATTGGTAAATTAATTAAAAATTAAAAAAAGCATATAAAACAACAAAAACAATACACAAGCCAATTTGAGTGGACAAAATTAAAATTCAAGTTAAATATAACATTAAAAAACAAAAAACAATAAAATATGAAACAAACGAACCCTAATAAGCAAACAACGGGATTAAGTTGTGGTTACCTGTCTTCAGGATGTCCTTAAATATGTTTTTAAACATGACGAATCGAAATCGCGCTAACATAGAGTCTTTCCAGGTTATAACACCTATGTAATTAAAATTTGAAAAAGTTAATAGTTTGGCTGTTCTTGGTACCGTACCGCATGTCTTTGTATACACTTTTATATTTTATCAATGCGCGGATCGTGTAAAAGTAAAGATGCCGTTCTTGACCGAAATATGAACCCCGTAATTACTTTTTTATCCATAACTTTCAAAAATAATGAAATAATCTTCATTGTGTTGACTAAGAAGTAATCCTTCCCCATAAATAACATCTCCCTAATGATAATATAATGTGTCCCTCGACTATAAATGGCAGTTGATTGGTCCTGTAAATATGTTTGCTTCGACATTAAACTGTTAGTCCTTCGACTATTATTTAGAACGGCGGTTATAAATTGTCGAACGATGCGGCTTATAATTCGATCCGTCGTGAGACTTGTTTAGATGGATTCGATTTTTATGCTGGAAGATTTCTTGTCCGACAAGTTAAAGCTGACAGGAACTGTTGCTCGGTTTCCATCGAATGTTCCGACGTTTCTGTATTTTTATTGCTCGCAAAACGGAATTAAATAATTACAAAACGCCTGTTTACACATCAAGTGTAACCGATAAAACAATCCCGTGTGGTTGTGAGCAGACGCACGGACTGTATTTTGAAAAGTGGAAACACTTAATCATCCGTCGGCACGATGATGCCTTTTTTATAGCTTTTGTTGACAGAATTTTGATAAGAAACAAAATGTCTCTTTGAAGAAGAAGTGTCGCTTTAGCAAAACAAAGGAAAAGAAGTAACTGGCAAGGACCCACGTGCGTTGCTCGAACATTACCTTTTTGTCTAACGTTTGGCACACTCAGAAAGTTGTCCCACTTTTTTCATAAGAAAAGGTCGCGTAACATCAAAGTAAAACAGAAAACTGTGTCGATCGGGTGACCTTGCTCTAAAAACAGCCAGGAAAAGTCGTATGGGTGACGTCATGTGATCAAAAGCCTAATATGTTTCAATATTGAAATATAATGAGTTATGTAGGGTCGTTTCGCTTGTTCACCTTTCTATGGTGTTACTATAATTTCATGGACACGGTAGAATGTACACGCCCCCCCCCCCCACTTTGACGATTCTTTATTAAATGAATTTCCTTTGACCAACTGCTTGTAACTGGGAAAATTTCCAGGTTAGGAAGTAGCAAGGGCGGCAATTTGTTTGCAATATTGGGGGACATGAACAAATAAATTGTGTGAAAAATCAAAGTCAATCGTCGATTTCACAAATATTTGGGGGGTAAGTCCCCCTGTCCCCGGGATGGCCGCCCATGAGGAGTAGATAGGGATGGACAAGGTGAGGGATTGCCCACCACGGGAAACTGTTCGGGGATTTCCAGGGCTATCATTCGCAAACACACCATTCTTATCTGCTTTTCTATCGGGAATTTTTTGCCACCTTGGGCAGTTGGGGAAAACTTTTCAAATCTTACTCATTGTCCACCTTGAATGACTGCTTAGACCCTTGCTTTAGGGACGTGGCTATCATCATTACGTCCCTAACCCGCCCCCCCACCCCCGCCCCATTACTGTTACCTTAACAACGTATTTTTGTTCAAGGACGTTTCATACAGTCATATGCAAATTATCCTACGCCATTTAAAAATAAAAAAAACCTAACTAGTATAGCATAAAATCTCAAACCAGATTCGGGTTTAAAGTTACACATATATTACAGAAATAATACCTCAACATGGATAGAACAATTGAATCTCAATTATTTCGAAGTTTATGACTCGATTTATATCGTTTGGTAATAAAAGTCATTCGAAACCGTCCCGCACTTCCGGCTACGAAGCCACATACGCGGCAACCGCAGGAGTTGCTCTATATGTTCGTTGAGAAGTTAGTTGTCAAACTTGTTTTTATAACGCGCTATGTTTAACATATCTAAAGGCTATAAGCGGCCGAATGAATGAATCTCCTTTGACAGTCCATATCATGATTTAATATCCGTTTGAACCAATAGTCATAAAAAATGAACAAATAATGCGAAAGTTAAGACACCCTGTCGCCTAATAAAAACACAACCATGAATTAAATATGAAAAATAATTAATTCACTGTTAAACAAATGTGGGATAGATGAGATTGACCTCTGTGTACTTGTATGTCGGTTTCTTTGTTTGCTCTGAGTAGGAAAAATGTAGAAACAAACAAACTATGAACTTAACTTCATCATCATTGGGAGAGAAATGAAATGAACAGGATTTAATTTGAAAACAGGAATTGTGAAGATGAAATCGAGTGCGTATGACTGAAAAATTCAACAGGTTCATGTCGACATTTGTAAATGTAGGTCGGGTCATTGTACTTTAGTTTGGAGGTTATTTGACTTCTAACTTTCCATACTTTTGGTATTAACGCAAATAAATAAAGGGAGCTAGTAAATGGGGCCTTTTGGTCATTTTGATCGGACTTCCTTTGTGTCTTGGCAAATTTAGAAGTAATAGTAATACGAAAAAATACTGATTACATTCATTCATTCCGAATTTTGTTAGATATATACTCATGTTTTTACTTCTTACTCTTTTAACAAACATTCTCTCATTGTTCCAGTCATATTCATTTCAGTAAATGTCTAAAACAGTAACTTAGAAATATTTTTGCTAGCTCTCAGAAGATATACTCAGAATATATGGACTCAGTGGCAAATCAGTGTGAGTGGCGGTGGGGTAGGGGTGAGTGAGAACCACCGCCTAGGACTTACTTCCGAGAAATTGTTTTGTTATAAAAGGAAAACTTGATAATCGAATAGTTTTAGATGACCACTATTTTGATATTTATTTTTTAAGAAGGATGCAGACTGTGGTGTGGATCTATCCTTGTCGTTTACCGTATTGTCTTTTTTTTGTATATTTGATGAAACAACACCCGTCATGCCTCAATGTAGGGAAGTGACGAAAAGGAAAATAATGGTTTTGGACGCCCTTTAACACAAGGCGCGACTGGACACAAGGCGATAAGATTAAATCGTGAAAAAATGTCTCTATTCAGACCAGTGACGTAAGCAGAATTTCTCTCAAGGGGGGGGGGGCATGCAGTATGTTGAGTGATTGCTGGCCTGGGGGAGGGGTCTAAAGGGAGGGAGCCCCCTCGCCCTTTGAAAATTTTTGAAAAATTTGGTGTCCTTACATGCAGTCTTGGTACCACATATGCTACCTTTTGAAGTAAAATTTGCGTTACAAAATTACGTAGTTTTAGGATCTAAAAAACATAATTGGCATCCGTGAGGGGGCATGGCCCAATGCCCCCCCCCCGCGTACGCCACTGACTCAGATCCATTTGCGAGTTTCGAAGCAATGTGATGCAACGCGATAAAATCGTGTTGCAAAAATTCTAACCTTTATCGATTGCTGCGGAGCGAAAGTTTCGTATAGCTTCACGTAACTTAGAATATCGCTGTGTGATGAAGAAAAAGTTACCTTCAGTGTAAAAGGCCGAACGACAATTTTTTTATCGCGTCGTTTATAGCATGGTTTCCCAACCTTGGGGTCGCAAAGCACTTATCGGGGGGTCGCGAAATTGTTCGAAAATATTTGAAAATTTGTCACCCCCTAATGAAGCATAGTAAATATCACTTATCCAACAATTGTATATTGCTAGGGACGACAGACTTACTGAAAACATTGCTTACGTGACTTCGTGAAGTCAAATGCAATCAGTAAGTGCGGAGGTGAATTTGTGATTCTTTTTGGGTGTATATTAATTAGCAGTGGCGCACCCAGGAGGGCTCAAGGGGCTTGAGTCCCCCGATAGTCAGTGTTTTATTTTATTAAATGAAAATGTATTTAAGCTACCGTTTCAACAGAGGTAATGGGCCGGGGTGAGTTGTTCCTCTCTAGAACGTAGCAAACTAACAATCAGAAAATGTACAATTTTTATCAGACTTTTGTATAGCAAAAATCTTGCAAGAAGTCTCCAAATACATATTATTTAGTTAATGCATTGACCCATGTATTTCACGGGAAAACATTTTCCGTAATAAAACTGTCACTACCAAATTTGACCATATTTTGACAATCTTCCAATAATGTTAAGGAGAAGGGTTTTCCACTCAAGAAAAAACTAACAATACCATTTCCAGGGGCTTACTTGAGAAGCCTGGGAAGGGCGATTTTCGGTGATCTAGGGGGTATTTTTATCCAAAAATTTTCTGGTACGCTCCACGCCAACCGATGGTGACGCTCCGCTTAGACGGTCTTCCCACAATTCTCAGCCCCTAGTCCAAAATCTTGGGTGCGCCGCTGTTAATTGGGGTCGCGATCTGTACTGCTACCTGAAATGGGGTCACCTCCAGAAAAAGGTTGGGAACCCCTGGTATATAGCATCGTGTAGTATAGAATCCCGTGAGTGTGAATGAAAGGCTTTAGGGCCTTTTCACACCCCACTGACCGCGAAGCGACGTGATCCGACCACTTACAATAAAATAGTTAGTTGAAAACAATATATGTGATTACTAGGGCTGTCACGATTCGTCAATAATCGCGAAACTGGTTTCCCCCTATGATAATGGACATCTATTAAAGGTCGTCTGACATGCCACCAAAAAGATCCGTTTCACTTGTCAGTTAAAAGAATTAAGTTCTCCAATAAAAGATTCGCTGGAATTATTTCAATATCTTTTGCCGTTCTGAAAATATACCTCTTCAAAGTTTGGTGGTTTCTGAAGAAACTCATTGCCTATGCAAAAATAATGTTGTGTAGTGTTGCACAGTGTTAAGATTTCTTTTGTTAACTCTAAATAAATTATCTCTTATTTATTGATCAGATAGTTTACAGTATGTTGAGTTGATATCAATGTTTCTGAAGGAAAGAATTTTAACTTTCATAATAAACCACTCAGGGGTTAACAATGCTACCAGTGTCCTTGAAATTAAGGTTGAAAAAACAAAGTCTAACATGAGCCATGTATGGTATGTCCATCTCATGATGTCGCATATTTGCATATTAAGCTCATTCCTCTTCATGATACAAGTGTGAAATATAAATAATCCTGTAAAATGGTCAATATTTGATGGATTTTAACGGGAATTGCGGCTATTTTCTGGAAACTTAATGCTTTTTACATCAAATATCCAACTATGTTATTTTCATGTCACACAACCTATAAGTATCGAGATATAAAAAAGAGAGAAGGAAGTAGAAGCAAGCAAATGCATTGTGTATTTTAACGATATCCATAAACATTTATTGCAGTTTTTTGTTTTCATATACTGTCATGTTGTTAAAATAAACAGAGTAGTTACAAAAACAATCAATCAATTAGGAATTTGAAATGTATCAAGTGTCTAAATTGAATACATTCACAGGTTCAATATTCGTTGGGTAATATCGCGATACTACGATGTAATCGTAATAATCGGGTTAATCCGATGCCATTCTCCTGTATCATGACAGCCCTAGTAATTACTTAAACTCTTCTACACTAGGCCCGATGCGATGCAATCAAATTGATTTTAGGCCTAGGTAATTTCAACTTTCACCATTTTGTCGCAGAGCGATATTTCGTGTGACCAATACTGAGACTAGTGTTGGACGGATAATACACTGTAAAAACTCTTGGATCAACTTGACCCAAAATTCGGTCAGGAGGGAACTGACCAAAATTATTGGGTCAAAAATGACCCAAATAAGGCTTCGTATGACCCAAATGGGGTTAAAATTTGCCCAAAATGTTGGTTCAGTTTCCTCGTGACTCAAGTGTTTTTAGAGTGTAGGTATTCACCATCGGTATCGGCCAATATTCCCCATTTCGTCCAGTATCGATATCGGTAAAATTCACCTAACCGATATATTGTCCTAAATGTCATGAAAATGGGACAATATTTGAATACCCTTAAAAGAAAGGTCCAATATTTTACCTCATCAAGATGAAACGACAGATATAGTTGTGGTGCCCTGTGGCTTAGGGTTAGTATGCAAAGCGCTTACGGTATTTCCCAAATATCGGTATCGGATTGGTGACGGTCGGCCGATGTTGAGAACTAATATATCTGTATAGGTAATATTGGCTACTTGCAATATCGGTACAACACTGAGACATACTTGCTATTTTGTTGGGTCACATGATTAATCGGGTGTTGCGATATCGCTGAGAGATGAAGGAAAAGTCGCCTTGTAGTGTGGAAGGCCTGGCGACATTTTTATTGTGTCGTGGTTCTTATTGCGCACAGTGTGAAAGAGGCTTGAACGTTTTACCGTTTGCCATTTGAGGCTCCTTAAGCGAATTTCACAGAAATTATATGCTGATATTACAAACATTTCAGACCCTGTCGAGGCCCATAGCCAGACAAGGTACTGAAGGGGGTAAAATAGGTCCCATGGGGCGAAATATTTTTAGGGTGCGAGACATACTGAAATGCATTAAGAATATGTTAATTTTGAATTTTCCAGGGGGAGAAAATTTCTGGAGACACCGCCCTTTTCCTTCCCTGTAGCTTTAGCCTGTCTCTTTTATTCCACTAGTGACGTACAAGTTATGAAGACGTTATGATTACGTCATCATTGTTCTCTTAATTTTCATCCTCTTACTGTTTTCATAAGAAAATGAAATTACTTTCAAACAAACGAAAAAGGCAAATATGGGGACTTTTCAGTGTTTACATTTACAAAACCATCCTGAGAAATATTTGTGCTTGAGTTAAAAAAAAATCGTCACTTGTATTTGAGGCGTGATGTCTGAAAAAATCTTTTGAGCAAAGCCCAATATAAAATAATAGTACGATTAAGGGCGTCTTATTTAAATTTGAAAGAAATCTATTCATCTGAAGCAAAAACCGGAATCTTGTCAAATATTTAACTAGTTTTCCGGTGTAAAAGTGAATCCAATTGGTAAACTTTTTTAATCAGATCTAGTTAGAAAAATTTGACAAGATTCATGTCCGTGCTTTCCCTTATTTAGAGCCATTACTACATAGATGGGAAAGTCCGTTAATTTAATTCATTTTGTATTGTTTATGTTTGATTGAAATGACCACCTTGCCTATATCTATGATACGAAAATAAATTTTCTCAGTTATCTCTCTCCTACCTTATACTTGTAGGCGTCACACACTAGTCATGCCTTTAATAAGCCGCATACGAATGATTTGTGCAAGGTGAGCGGATATGATACAGAATAATTGCCGACTCCAATGCAACGTCCATTTTGATGGCCATCGCACAAACCATCACAAACACCTGTGTGCTTTATTTATCGATGAAAAGAATCAATTTTCACCCTTTTTACGTTGTGCTTTCTAACCACAAATTATACCTTCGTCTCCTGCTTATTTAAACCTCATTAGGAGAACTTACTTTTCTTGTTTTGATTATTTATTTTACCTTTTTCACGGTATCTTCCCCCGTCTTTGGGGCGGCGCACGTCAACAACAATAGGCGGGAAAACAGATGGTACTTTCGCACTGAAGTTTATATCCTCAAGTAAAACTCGGCATGGATGGGAGATATCAAAGTTCAAACACCCCTGCTCTGCCCAGACGATAGCCAATCGCCCTGACCCATTTCCGCGATTTAAGAAAATACAGTAGTAGGTCTACCGTACTATCTGACAGTACTTTTCTCATCTAGGGGAATCGCTCGTCTTCTTTACTGAGATTTTCAGCATACCGTCAAACGTCCGCTATAAGACCTCAGTTGCCATTAGCGTCTCAAATGTTGACACCTTCGCGATTTATGATTGGCATAATATTGTTTTTATTTTAGACTTAATTAAGAAGTTTCTCACACGTGCTCAAAAAAGAAGTTCTCCTTTCGTCCTCTGGCAATGCTCAATGGTGTATCAGAAAACAGTTTGATCGACGAAAAAAATTTGATGTGGTCCAAAGAAAGCGAGGTGGTTTAGCCTTGGAGGGACAGTCGCTTTCAGTTCCGCTGTTAACATTCAGACGAGAAAGATTGTCAATTTGAAAACTTAAAATGTTAAATATTCGAGTGTTCATCCAACCGCGTAGAAAAGGAGTGTTATTGGAATATTAGTCTATTACTCTGTCTTATCCCTGAAATTGTTTTGAAATATAATTCTTACTTAAAATAAGAATAGATTGCTAAATGATGTTGATGCACGTATGATGCGGTATTTGTTTTCAAATTAAGAGAAACTTTCGCCGTCATGATGAGTTTCCTGTTGCTTTTTCTGTTTATGAAACAAACTTCTGATTAAATTTCACTCTTTGAAAATTATATGCGGGGAGGAGATTATAAGTAAACGACGAAGAAGAGTATAAGTGAGCTGAAGGGGCTCAGGAGGTAGTGGTCATTTACCTATTAATATCTCTTATAGCAGGCCTAGTCAGGGTAAACCTTCCTCGAGGCAACGTGTTTGCATTGGGTCTTTTCACTTACACCTCGACGTCAGGGAGCATTTTACTAATTTCACTTCAAGTGAAGGTGGAGTTTCGAGTCTAAATATTCAAATTTACTAGGAGGGCTTTTTCTATTGGCTAATTGAGGCGTTCAACAAATAGGCCCAAGGGCGTAGGAAGCGCGGGGGCTGAGGGCGCCAGCCTCCTGCGAAATTTGTGGGGGCGAAAGTATGCCTCAGCGTCCCAACCTTTCCAAGGACGAAAACCCCTTATTTGTCTCTTCTGTAAGAAATGTGTCAAATATTTGCAGTAATTTACCTTAAAGTTTGTCCAAAATTATGCACCACATTGCATCTAAAGACCCTCAAACATCCAAAAAAAAAAAATTTCCAAAGGGAACCCTTATAAGTCTCTTCTGTAAGAAATCCTTTAAAAGATCCATTAATTTACCTTAAAATTTACATCTAAGGACTCTCCCCTCAGACCCCTCCCCCTAGGACGACGATCCGAAACAAGGTTCAGTTCCCAGTCTAGAACAACTTCCTATGAAGAGGCCTAACACTGACATCGCACCGTACAAGGTTTGAGTCGCAGTGAACAGAGGTGACGTCAAGTTTCGTGTTTTTTTTTTTTTTTGAAAGTGGGTTTCTTCACGTGACGCCGAGGTATAAGTGAAAAAAATGCAAACGTTAACTCGAGGCAGGGTTACCCTGACTTATAGCAGGCCATGCGAAGACCAAATACCTGAAAGAGGCTCCATATACCCTTCCTTCTCAAAATGTGAGACAAAATACAAAACGATTTTGAAGAGACAGCAAGAAACTAAGGGATGCGTGAAATCAATGGAATCCTACCCTTCTACACAATCTCTGTTTTAACATTAGCCTCCTAATTTTCCCTTTACTTCCTCGAATGTGACCGTTCTATAAATGTTCCGATTCCACACAACCTCAGTGAGTCTTCCTAATGTTTAAGGCCTTCGATATTCACAAAGGACTATCAAAGATAAATTAGGGCAAATCTTCGACTTTTACAGAGGAAACAAATGGGGGTGGGTGAGTTTCGTACTAAGATTGAGGGGCGGAAGCATATTTCCCCCACCACATTTTTTTGAAGTGTTATCATCTCACTTTTAATCAGTTTACCCTGGTATCCTATTTCACGATGGCTCTTTTCATCACGTGACAATATTTTTGTCACTGAATTGTAAAACTAATATGAAATAAAAGCTTGCTTTCCCTTTCGTGTGCAATATATACTTTCTTTAATATTGCTGACGATACTTGAAAGGAAAATGTAAAAGATTAGTGAGCTGTGTGTATTATTTTATTACATCAACAACTAATACGCATAAGCGTAGGAAGCAATATGAAAGTGTGGGGGGGGGGAACAATTTTTGGACTGTGCACCTCGCCCTACCCCCTAGACCAAAACATACATTTTTGATGTGAAATT